>CM075820.1:15635430-15669673 GCA_037975025.1 Excoecaria agallocha
GAGGCTAAACGGGCCAGATGCAAAACAATGGCTTCAGGATATTGGACCCTCCATTCTTTGTTGCAAAAACCCCTGTCTAACCTCTCAAAGAGGTTGCCTCTCTTCCATGTGAAATCAGGGCCACGGTATCCCATGTCAATGAGTTTAGATTCCAGAAACCAGTCAACAAAGGAGTGACATATGTCTGATTTGGTAGATGAACCTCCTTTTCTTTCATTAGCATAGAGAATGGAATTAAAGTCTCCTCCAAGCACCCAAGGGCCCCTAGTACCCAAATTGATGTCTTGGAGGAGGGGCCAGAGTCTATTGCGAATGCTAGGAACAGGATGAGCATAGATAGCCGTAAAGAAGAAAAGGAAATTATTGTTAGTGAAAATACGCATATAAATAAATTGAGGGTTGTTAAGTAGGACTTCAACCGACCAATTCGCTTTCCATAATATCCAGATGCCTCCACTAAAACCATTGGCTTCAATTCTGTGAGAGCGAGGTAAGCCAATTCTCGAGATACACTTGTTTGCTATATGGCCACTAACACGAGGTTCAATCAACACAACCATATTTGGGTTATGAGTCTTGATAAAACACTTCAAAGTTCTCAAGAAATTCGGACTTTTGGCCCCTTGACAATTCCACATGAAAATCGACATAGTAAATAAAATAGGGTTGAACAGATCCCAAACCTTAATCATCCCGAAGATTAACATGACACTTATTGCAAGATTTAAAGTGTTTTTCTTTTTGGAATAAATTTATTATATTTTACCTTCAGATAGCTATATAATTAATTAATTACCATAGTATACAAATTTGGGAATGCAAATTCCATCCGCTTTTCTTAAGTACGATAACTGTTTCAAAGAAACAGAATTTTATAGTAAAAATAAATAAAAAAAATTGATGAAACATAACATTTACATTTGGTACATGATAAAATTAATTTAAAAAAATGTATGAAAAATAGTTGTTATTTTAAGAGCATGCATGAAACTGGTGAAAAAATCAAAATATTTTTTATATGATGACTTATTATTAATTTGTTCTATAATTCTATATATAAATAAAAATATGGAGCTGGTATATATTGATAAATTAGTGATATTAACCAAAAAACAGACCTAAATGTATGGTTTTATGATGGAAACTTCAATTTCTTTATTTTTTATTTAAAAAAAAGGTTAATTCAAAAGGAAAAAAAGAATATTTTTTACCATTTCAACTAATATGCTTTTTATTGGATTTTCAAATTTCTAATACATTTTTATGGATCCAAAATAATTAATTTAACAAAGAAGAAGTGGAAATTTGATAGACCAAACCATTTCATTATCACTTAGCTACATTCTAAATCAAAAAGCTCCAAATCTTCACTGAGAAAACATGTGCCTCTTCCTCATATCTCTTGAGCTTGGTCCCATAATCTTTAATTTATGATAGAAAAATAAGTTTAAATTTTTAATCGAGCAGCTAAAGTTGGTGCACAGTGTGCACAATTTGGTTTGTTCCTTTGTTTTCCGAATCCGACATCGACAGAGAAAGGCTTGGAGGACCGAGAAATGTAATATAAGTAAAGGAACACAACACATTTCAAAGCATACTTTTCTCGGCCTTTGGGCTAAGATCAAGTGTAGTATCTGTTCTTATCAGTTTAAGATCTGATGCATGGGCCATTGTACAACATGATATTAAATTAATTTTTTAATGGGGCTAGGCCCATCGCAGTAGCTTGCCATTGGGGTGTTCGGGCGTGGCCTTTGCGTTGCACTACTGCATTGCCCTGGCGCACCCCTCCACTGGCAAAACAAAATATTTGTTACGTTTAATTTTAATTTTGATTATGCTTTTCATAAGTTATATATGCGAATCCTTAGGTTAAGCCAATTATAAAAACGGATGTATGTGTGTTTTTTTAGGTCAACTAATAAGAAATAAATATATTTGTCCTTTGGATTGGGATTATAATCTCACAATTTTGAAAAGAATTTCATTACTTCTACAACAAATATCGTTAGTATTATATATTTATAGATGGATTTCAGACCTTTTAGCGAAAAAAAATTACAGAAGCATAGCAATTAGCAATTGATTTGATGGTTTTTGTTTTTTCGTGATCTCTACCTATGAAGATTAA
The DNA here is from genome assembly GCA_037975025.1 of Excoecaria agallocha. NCBI lineage: Eukaryota > Viridiplantae > Streptophyta > Magnoliopsida > Malpighiales > Euphorbiaceae > Excoecaria > Excoecaria agallocha. The sequence goes on from CM075820.1 coordinate 15,637,562, forward strand.
TTGTTGTGATCTTTCCAGTAAATTGGGATTTTCCCCATAAGATTAATTTGCATTAAGATAAAAATTTGAGTTTATTTAATTTATTTTAATTTGAGTTTTTGCCGACAAATCACAAATCCTGAGAATGGCCATGGGTAAATTGGAGGGGTTTGGTTAAGTTGTTTTAATTGGGTTTAAGGTTTTAATTAGATTGGTTAATTTGTTTTAATTTGGGTTTAAGATTTTAATTCGAGTTGATTTAATTTGGGTCTAATTTATTTTAATGCTACGTATCCATTTTTTTGCTAATATGTCGATTAGTTTATTTTCAACTCATATTTTCTTCTGCTAACGTGAACTATAGTAGCAAAATTAAACCCATTCTATAACAATAATAGCATTTTTTTAAGAAAAAAAAAATACTTGAGTGGCATATTTGAACCACTTCAAAAACTTGAGTGGCAAATTTGCTTATTTTTCCTTGTTTTTATTAGAATTAAGAGACAATAATTAGACTTAAATTTAAAATTAAACTTAAATTTAGTATTAAATTATGTAATCAAGACTTATTTTTATTATAATTAAGAAATAATAATTAGACTTTAATTTAAATTATGTAATTAAGACTTATTTTTATTAGAATTAAGAAATAATAATGAAATTTTAATTTAGTATTTAATTACATAATTAAAATTCAATTATTAAATTTAATTGGTTATAATTTTATTAAAAAAAATATTATAATTTAAAAATAATAGATAAATAAAATTTATATTTTGTTCAAACGTAACAATTAAAAGATAACGAAAAGATTAATTCTTTTGTTTTGTTAGAAAAACCACAAAATAAGCTACCCCTTCCATTGCAGGTTCTTCAACGATTTGTAATGGGCCTATAGCTCTTGGCCTTATCATTTCCTCCAACGGAGTTGTTGACATTTAGTACATGTGATTGAGAGAGGAATCCTCTGTTTTTTTTTTGACTCTCACCCTCCCACTAATCGTTGTTTCTCTTTCACAAATAGCTGCTTTACTTTCAACTACTTGAATTTTCGATATTATTTTTTATTTCTCATCAAACCAATGACATTTTTTGTTAAAAATCCTAACTATTATGAGTATGATAGTAAAAAATTTCATTGCTATTACTCAAATAAGAATAGAACTTATGCTTGCATATTCGTCTATAAGTTAAATCATATATGTAATTATTGAAATAATCATTGGAGACTCAAATAATGGATATACAAGTACGATAACTTATAATTATCAATAAAAATCGATACAAATAAACCATTTAAATTTGTAATAAATAGCGTCACGTTCATATGGGTCCAAACCAAAATAAACAATTAAATACTATAGTTTTTAATTGCCATTTTTCTCCTGTAGTTTTCATGGTAGTCAAAAAGAAAAAACTAAAATAATTAATTTTTATCAATAAAAATATTCTGCCGACATACTAAATTGTCAGTTTTTATTCTTTATTTTTCTTAGATAAAATTTCAATTAGCTAATGGAATGAACTGTATATAGCTGAAGAGTGACAAAACACATGATTATAAGGAAGAGTTAAGAAAATATTATGACATCAATACTTAAAGGAGAAAGTTGAGTTCATTATATCATGAATTTTCTTCTTTTTTCAATTGATTAGATAGCCATTATCTTTTAATCCACAAGAAAATGTGCCTAGCTTCTGTTTTTCTTCGTCAGATATAACATATGTTGGCTGAATCCCATGATTTCCCTTTTGAAATAACCCATTGGTAAATTCCAGGTCTATGTCATTAATTTAATCATTAATTAAATATAAAATAAGTTGCAAATGATGCAATGTCTATGTCAATAAATTAAAAAAAAAAAAAAGACTGATCAACATTATTTGATATTTTCAGACTTAAACATAAAATTGGTAAAAAAAAATTAATAAAAAAGCTATTTTCTTGTACTTGAACTCGCAATTGAAAATATATGTGTGTTTTACAGACTTATGATTTCGATTTTCAATCGTTTACTAAGAAATATAGCTGATAGCTGGTGTTGATAGTCTATAGTTAATAGCAAAAACAATTAAGTATTTAATGGAAATTTATAAATGGGTATTATATATGTATTAAGTTACGATCATATATATATATATATATATAATTACTGTTGTTTATAAATAAGCTGTCAGCTACGTGCGTAATAAGCTTTTGAAATAGTAATAACTTATATGTTACGTAAAATCAATTTTTGTAATATGGGAAATTAAAATAAACTAATAATACATAATTGTTATTACAGTTGGCAGGTGTATAAAAAATTGCTTATTGGATGCATAAACAAAGGCTTAATGTGCAATTTTATCCTTGAAATTTTTCAAAAAGAGCAATATTACCCCTAAAATTTACTTACATGCAATATTTCTTCGAATATTTTTAAAAATATGCAACGTAACTCCTAGCTTAATGTTTTTATCAATTTGACCGAAAATCATCAATTAACCGTCTACGTGGACATCAAAAAACCTGTCCATGTAGATGATTAACTGATGATTTTCGATCAAACTGACAAAAATATTAGTGCAAAGGCTACATTGCACATTTTTTGAAACATCCGGGAAAACATTGCAGGCAAATAAATTTTAGGGATAACATTACTCTTTATGAAAAATTTTAGGGACAAAATCATACATTAAACCTATAAACAAATAACTGAAGTAGAAGTTTGCTGGCAATTGCAATTGATTTATAGACAAGCAGGAATTAATTACATTCGAGCTTATCAACTTTTTAGAGTTTATAACAAAATAATTATACTAAAATAATTTATAATATAAAAATTATTTAAATTTTATTTTGTTTCAATTAAAATAAATATAAACTGAAAATCAATTTTTTATGTTACCGAATTGATATTTAGACACACCCTATATGATTATTATATTTTTTGAAGCCAATTAACTTTATAAATAGATTTTGACTAATTATTTAAATTTTTTTTATCTTTTGTACATATCATTTTTTCATATTTATATTATAATGTGACGCTCTTTACATTTAGTGGATCAATTTATAAAGTTTATTAGTATCAAGATGACATAACAATCATATCAGACATACTTAGCTGTCACTCTGGATATATATAAAATTGATTTTCCAGTTATTTTTATTTTAATTGAAATGAAACAGAATTTTAAAATTTTTTGTATTACAAATTATTTTATTGAAATAATTTAATTATAAGTTTTAAAATTCGATTACTACGGACGTAATTACCCAGTCTGTAAGTTATATAATTATTTATAATTAATAAATTTAAAGGTGATCCCTTGGAAAAAAAAAAAAAAAGCAATGGTGATATATACAAAGAAAAAAAAATCAGCTATATACTATATAAAGAGAAAATGCTCCAAAATGAAATCTTGCAAAGCAAGAGCTAATCAAAATAATGATTAACAATGAGTTATGAATAGTTTGATTCAGAAATTTTAATAAACAGTCTTCCAACAATTGTTACTTGTTAGGTACGAAATAGCTGTCGGGTACATCACTCAATTAATTAATTCCACACCTTCTAAATTATAGAGAATTTAATAATTTGTTAGGTATGAGAACTGATTCAATGAACAAACAAAATCATGAAATATGGGCCGATTCTTAAAAAAATATTTTTATAAAGCATAAGATTTAGTTTTATATTAGATTTGTATAGAACCCATAAGATAATCATTTACAAATTTTATTGCCTTATTGGGAATCAAAATATAATGACCATTATACCTAATTTAAAAGTTCTTTTTAGAAATATTTCAACAGTAAAATTAATTTCAATATAATAGAAAATTTTAATTTTTTTTATAATTACTCGTATTATCCAGTAATAGCTATGTTGGCCTACTATAAGGAGTAAAACTCTTCCAATATTAATTGAACTCGAGACATTATTTAATGGAAATAAGTATCAAATTACTTGAACCAGCCGATATTGATTGACTTCCAAATTTTTTTATTTCTATATATATTATATTTTTACCTTTTTTTTTTCTTAATCATGTATATATTTCCGCTTCTATTTGAACCTCCACTCCCCATTTTTTCGAAAAATAAAATCAAACGTTCATAAACATTATATATATATATATATATATATATATATATATATATATATATATATATATATATATATATATATTAAATAAAGTCACCAATAATGTTCACTAATTTCTTTCCATGAATATTACAGCTTTTCTCTCTCTCTTGTTCTTAATTTTTTATTATAGCTTTTTATTGTTAAAATAAAATATAATAGCATGTATGCATTTATAGTGTACATATATTAAAATTACCATATCGTGTATGCATCAACGGTCTAATTGCACATGTAATTTAAATTAACAATCTAAATTCTTATATTATATCTACCGGAACAAAATATACAAATTGCATGTGCTCGCCATGTGTTAAGATACTTTTGTATTTCTTTTTGAATATATATATATATATATATATATATATATATATATATATATATATATATATATATATATATATATATATATATATATATATAATTGATGTAGTAGGTAAAAAGAAACTAGGGGGAATTTATATATTAACCCTATATATATATAGAGAGAAAGATGAAGAAAATATTAAAAGGTTCTTATTTAAGTATATATAATTTTAAAAATTAGATATTTATTTATAAATAATTGTCTTTTAAGACGTAAACGCATATTTGTTAATGGAGAAAGCAAGGAAACAATAAATTACGGAAGAGAAATTTGCGATGCACGACTCAACGCATACTTCAAAAGATAGACAAAAAGTAAAGAATCTTCTTAATCTTTGGCCCCTAAAAATTATTTCTTGACAAATCAAAAGTCATTTCTGTCTGGAATTGTAGTAATTGCTTTTCTTTTTTCTTTTTTTTTAACATTTTAAGTAGTATTTTTTCCACGAGTGCATCTTCCAATTCCATATGTTGCGTATCCGTACGAGTGATTTCAATTTACAGATACAATAGAACAGCATCTATTAAAAAATTATACTCCCTCCGTTCTTAAAAGTTTGACGGTTGAGGTTGGGTAAAAAATTCTTCAATAATTGACGTTTTAGGTTTTTGATAAAGGTTTGGTTAGTTTTTTTTCATTTTTACCCTTAATTAATTTGCTCCTCTTAAATGAATACTACGTTCAAGGAGTAGTATTTTTATTTATAATACTGCACAACAGCTGAAATTAGCAACTTTACTTTGCCCAACAGCTATGGTCCCATGTTCAAATACTCCATCCAATATACTTATCCTTCTACCCTCTTTCAATAAATTTCTAATTGTAATGATATAAACATCAGTTTTCGTGTTCAAATACTCCATGGTGGAAATTTTTTTTGGTGGAATTTTCAAAATTTTGAATCAAAAATTTTGGTGGAATTTTTTTTGGCAGTAAAGCCAATTCATCCATGGCGCCAGATTTTTATTGGATAATGGAAATAGAGTTTTTTTAGTAATTAAACCATATAACTAAGCCACATAATTAAGAAGAAAGAGAAAGGTAGTATGAAAAATAGAGTTTTAGTAGTAGATTAATAAGGATAAATTAGTCATTTACATAGCATATTTAATAGATTATTGATTTTGACAAAAAAAAAACTTAAACGTCAAATATTTAATAATAGAGAAGGGAGTATATTTTATATTTGGGTTCGGAAATTCAGTACCTAAATAGCAAAATTTGAACCCTGCTCTTATCTATTACAAATAGTAAAACAATAATAAAAACCATTTATTAACTATCTTAATCCATTCTATTAGGGTTAGATAAATCCGGATATTAAATTCTACCAGTCAAATTAAATTTTAGTGGTTGATCCAATTTTGAAACCATTAAGATAAATGATATTACTATAAGTATCTAAAAAGAGGAATTAATCGGGAGATTCGATCAGATAAAAGTAAACATTTCGATATTTAAGTCAATAATTTTAAAAGATAAAAACTGTAAAAAAAGAAAATTTCAAATAAGCATTACCTGAAACTCCCAAATATTGGAATATTTATGATATATGATGAATTACAAATACCTTAGGTACTTTAGTGCATAGATCGATAGACTAATACAGTCGGTGGCTGATCGGTATTGGTAGCTCATGCCAAAGAATGTGAAAATGATAAGATGTTATCAACTAACTGGACTGTTCTTGTCCCATCAATTTGATTGAATTGGTCAGATCAAGTGACTTGATTTAATTGGATTTGGATACGGTAACTTGTCTTTTGGGTTTAGGCTTAGATAATTAAGGTATTTTTTTTTCCACAAGTGCATCTACCAATTCCATATGTTGCGTATCTGTACATGAGTAATTCCAATTTACATTCGGATAAAGGTAAATATTTCGATTTTTAAGTCAATAATTATAGAAAGATAAAAACTATAGAAAAAGAAGATTTTAAATAAGCATTACCTGAAACTCTCAAACATTGGAATATTTATGATATATGATGAATTACAAATACTTTAGGCACTTGAGTGCATAGACCAATAGACTAACGAAGTTGGTGGCTGATCGCGATGGACGACTCATGCCAAAGAATGTGAGAATGGTAAGATGTTATCAGTTGACTGGAATGTTCTTGTCCCATCAATTTCATTGAATTGGTAAGCTCAAATGACTCGGTTTAATTGGATTTGAACATGATAACTTGTCTTTTGGGTTTAGGCTTAGATAATAAAGGTATTATCAACAAAATTAAAAATAGAAGAAAGAAAGAAAATGATAATTTGATATGCCGGTGCATGCAATACATACTCACAGATACTGCTTGATTGAATGCACGAGCGATTGGTCAGTGCAAATACTTGCACGCTACATGTGCCAATAAAGCGAAAAAAGAAGAAGAAGAAGAAGTTACATTTAGTGTCGGTTATTGTTTTCCTGCTTAATTTTGAGAACCAAACCACGCGCTACTTCGAAGCCGGTGGTCAACGCATTCTTGGCTCCGCAGATAGATGCCGCATGGTAGTTGGTAGTTTCCACTTGTGGAGTGGGACATTAGCTAAATGATAATTAATTAATTAAATACTATAAAATTAAAATTTTGTCCAAGAATCTAAAACTAACTTCAATAAATCATAGACATTTTAGTTTTATTAATATAATATGATTTTTCAAAAATTTAATTAAAATCAGAATAATAGTTCAAATTAGTTTATTTAATTTAAACAATTAAAATCTCAATTATTTCAATTAATTAAAATTCAAATTAGTTACAAGGTGTTCACAATGTCTAATAACAACTATAAATATTATTAAAAAATTAGGATCCAAAATGTTTTATATTTTAATTGAGTATATATTATTTTGTTAAAAAAAGATAAATAATCAATATATTAATTAGTTTTTTTTGGGCTAAGGAATAAAGAGATGCAAAACGCTACCCACCAATAGTAATAAATGGATGATTTTTGATAAAATAAATTATAATATAACTTTAGAAGACAATCATAAAAAAAAACTCAAGCTAACATCAATTTTATAACCATAAAAAATGAAATCAAAAGCCAACATGAATTTATACATATTTAACTCTTTCTTTTTTCTTTCATAGTATATATAATCAATAAGAATGTGAAATATACTTATATTTATTTAAATATAAACTTTTTGAATGATGGATAATTTTTATATTCAATATAAACTTTTTAAAATGACAAATAGTAATAAAATCATTATTTTTTATTAGAACAACATTTAAAAATTGAAATGGAGACTAAAATTAAGTATATTTTTACACTGAAGACAATATTTGTTTTTTTTTGTTTTTGGCAAAGAGTTAGAATTAAGTAACCAACTAGGTCCCAAAAAAATTACTATATCGTTAATTTGTTAGTATTTACTGATAATTATTTTGTACGATTAACGACCAATGAGAATGGTTTGTACTTATTATAGTTATTTAGTTATGAAATTATACACGAAATTATAAATTTTAGATATTTATGGTTTAATATCAGCCCTCAAAATTTGTTGCAATTGTACCCTTCTATTACCAACAGAACTCTCTCTCTCTCTCTCTCTCTCTCTCTCTAAACTAACAAAATACCCTCCAGACAGTGTTTCCAGTTAACTATAAAGTATAAACTCACACTTTTACCTCAATTTCAATCTATAAATTCCACCACCACCCACCACTGAGGCGAAACGGAGATGGACCCATCAAAATTCATCGGGTCGCAGCCCGTGGCCATGGACATAGAACAGATGCCGGAGACGCCGCAGCGTGGGTCCCACCATAGACGAGCCCACTCCGATACCTCTTTCCGATTCGACGACCTCCTCCTTTTTGACCCGTCTGACCTGGACCTTTCGTCTCTCGACCTCCCTACTCCGACCCCACCTCGCTCCGGAGCTCCGGTGCCCGTCGATTCTGGGTCCATGTCTGACGACTACGCTTCCCAGAGTGGTCTGAATTCGAGTAGTAAGCCCAAACCCGTCAATCATCTTCGGAGTTTGTCTGTAGATTCCGATTTTTTTGATGGCTTGGGCCTTGGGACTGGAGGAGGAGATGAGAAGTTTGGAGGGAAAGCGGCGGGGACTGCGGCAGCCGGAGCTGGATTGGGGATGAGAGAGAAGAAGTCCCACCACAGGCATAGTAATTCCATGGATGGATCAAGTGGTTCTTCTTTTGATGTCGATTATGTTACCATTGATGGTGTTAAGAAAGCTATGGGCCCTGACAAACTCGCTGAACTCGCTTTGATTGATCCCAAAAGAGCTAAAAGGTACTTCCTTCCATTTTTCCTCGTCAAATTATTAACTTTTCTTTCAGAATCTTTTTTCCATTTAATTTGCATGAATATCTGTTTGAATATACTTGTTTTTGAGCTCCATTTCTATATTTTTGTTTTTTTGGGTGTCAAAGGTGATAATTAAATTCCATGTCTGACAGTTTATGGTTTTTGTATTATGGATGAAATTGTAGTCTATGTGATTCTTATCAATATCCAGTCCAATTATTGAGCTTGATACATGAATTCTAATTTTCTTTTGACCAAATTGGGGATTTCATTTAGTATCATGTTAAGAGAATGATTGCTCCGAAGCGGATGCCACGGTTTTCTAATGAGGTGTTTCTTTGGTGTAGAATTCTTGCTAATAGGCAGTCGGCCGCCCGGTCAAAGGAGAGGAAAATACGATATACTAGTGAGCTGGAGAGGAAGGTCCAGACACTTCAGACGGAAGCAACTACCCTCTCTGCGCAGGTCACGATGCTGCAGGTATTTACTGAACTCGGTTTATATGATTTACCTCTCCTATCAAACAAATGCAGTTATGAAATTGGTTTCTTATACTGAAATATTGCTTCTTTCCTGTGATGTGCCAAAACTTTTTTGTATTTTTTATATAATTTGCAATATTTTGTCTTTTCCTTTTGTCAAATTGCTAAATTTAGTTTTTTTGGGGTGCAAATAGTCCTATGACATGGTGCCAAAGCTTTTAAATGTATTTTTTGCGAACATCAGAAGAAAATAAAATAGACTTGCCAGGCATTTCATTACTCTCCTTCATTGATCTCTTTGCAAAATATATGGTTTAATGTAGAATCGCATTACCTAATGCTGTGTTTGTAATTAATTAGATGCATTTTGGAGAATTCTACAAAGTTTCCCTAAATTAGATGAATCAATCTCTGCTATTTTCTGATGGCTTAAAGTCTTCCACTTTTTTTTTCCTGGAAATTCACGTTGCAGGATATATGTTCCATGCACATATAAGTATTTTATCTTCAAATAGGCCAATTGATCTTGGCTTATCCTAATGGTGATAGGAACATGCAATGCCCCAAAGAATGTCATTATTAGCTGTTTAAATGAAAGTTTAAGTTGATAAGTTAGCTCTCAATCTGAGAATTTTTAATTCATTGTGTATAAACCAGACTCATTAATTTCTCTTGGCTCATCAGTGATATAACCGTGTTCCTTAAGGCCAACTGTACCTTCCAATTAACTCTGGAGGCAGGTATACTTGGTGTGTTAATTACCACTCGCACTTTTCTGACACTATTTTGGCCTTCCGATATAAATGCTGCCTCTTATGAGTCTATGCTATGTTGCCCTAAGTACGTACTGAGCAGCATTTCTCAGTATTGGTTGCTGTAATGAGAGGAGGGCATTATGGTCTGTCGTTTTGTGCTCATCAAAGCTGCAGTAGCTGCTTATGTACTTGTATCAATATATCTTCAGATTATGAAAGAGATAATTGTCTATCAGATATGACAAGATCCTCACCTTGTTGGAGTCGTATTTGGTTCCAGTGAATTAACACAAGTGGTAGATTTGCAAACATGTGCTCATAAACTCTTTCACTTTGGTTGAAATAAAAAAGAGAATGAAAATAAAATAGAAAAAATAAATTAAGAATTTAATATATAAATGGCCAATTACTAGAAGTACAGATTTACAACAAAAATTTTGATCAATATTTTCAAACTAATTAAGCCAACGTTTTATTATGTAGTTGCTGGTTAATTTGCATTTTCTACGTTTATAGGCAGAGTATTCTCATTTGAATATTCTTAGCATCTTCTCTGGAAATATATTCATAAATTCACTTGCCATAGATATTGCTTAGAAATGTACCACTCTGTCTCTTATGTGTCTTATGCCCATTCTGTATTAGCATTAGACCGTAGTTCAAGTATCTAGAAGCTTTGCTAGTAAGCTGCTTGGCTTATTTTCACCATTATATCATAGTTTCAATGTTTTGGCTTGTCCTTGATCCATGAGTCAGAGTGCGCAACCAATAAAGAAGGTGCCGGTTAGCTTGGCTGGTAGACTTTCATGGGCATTTTATTGGGATGCCAGGGAATAAATGCTGCTGATGACTTTATGGGATCAAGGCATGTGGGGTCCATTAGAAACAAGGAGTTAATGAAAAATTAATGCAACAACAATGCCTAAGAATGCTTTAAGCTGCTGGTAAGCTGTCTTGGAAATTCTGAATGGCATTTAAGAGTTGTGTCCCGGGTACAGAAATAGAGTGCCTATCTAACACCCCTCTGACCCACCTGTCTTCGCAATATCTTCCAATAATTATTTGGGCCAGGCTTTCATTCGCTAGTTGATATTTTTTGTTGAAGATTCATATTAATAGCATTATCTATGCCAATCTATGCACTGGGAGATGTCTTGCTGTTATGTAGTTTGTACCCTGCAGAATATAGCAAGATTTACCTTTTAATTATAGATCCTGCATTCAATTTAATTTGATATATTAACCACAATATGTGATGGGCTTTCGTACACTGTTATCACATTCTTTTATGAGTTTGTTTGTCATTAGATTTTATGTAATCATGCTTATTGAAAATAATAAAAACATGAAATTACGTGCTATAGTTACAGCAAATGGAATAATAGTTCAATTTTCAAGTGCATAATTTCCTTTTTCTTTTTTTTTTTCTCTTGGCTCCTTTATTGCTTTTTATGTAAATTTGTTGGAGTACTGTGACCCTATAGATGTTTTCCTCTGTTAATTAACTCCTTTTACCAGTGTTTTTCTTTAGGATTTTTTTTTTTGGCATCTTATTGCAATAATTCACCTTTTATTTTGTTATTGGACTCTCTTCTTTGAGGAGGGAACATAACAAGTAAAATCATTTAAAATAATAGGTAGAAAATGCTATAAGATATATTTCTTCATTGATGCAGAGAGACACTACTGGGTTGACTACCGAGAATAAGGAACTGAAACTGCGATTGCAGGCTATGGAGCAACAAGCTCAACTTAGGGATGGTATGCCTCTCAAAATGATTAGTTTTGCAATTCCTGAATATTAACTCTCTTTTTTGTCTCTGAATATTTCTCTTTTTTTGAGAATCTAATTGACATGGGCTATACCCATTTTGCATAGATCTAGAGTTTGCATGTAAAGAAGAATAAAAAACCTTGTGTTCTAGGTGTTTGAGCAGTGTTACCGAAAATCCTCTTCTTCCTCTGCGTTATTCAAAACATGACTACCATTTCTTATCATCAGATGGGGGTTACAAATTGAATCCAGAATAGGTGGCAATTATGTACTTTTATGTCTTTTGCAGCTCTGAATGAAGCATTGAGGGAAGAAGTGCAGCGGCTTAAGATAGCAACCGGCCAAATTCCATCGATGAATGGAAATCCATTCGGTCGTGGTATGGGTCCACAATTTTCGTCCCATCAACCGGCCTTGCATCACTTGGGCAATTCCCAATCCCAGCAACAGCAGCAGCTTCACATGCCTCAGGCATCCACCAACAACCAGACTACGAACGGGCAGCCTCGTCCTGGATTCCCAAACTTCACCCAGAGAGTGTAGTGGCTGCTGAGAGAGAATTGAGGTAGAATGTTGTATATGTAATCACAAAGCATTGTATATCTCATGCAGGTTAAAGGATGTTTCTGTCTCGTAAAAGTGTGTGGTGCTTAGAATAGATTGATTATAACATGCTCGATAGGAATTAGATCACTGTGAAATAATTAACAGTTAGCTTTTGATTACTGTAATGCATGCATACGTAGAACAGTTAGCTTTTGAAGGAAATAGAAGAAACCACCATATATTTATGGCAGCAAAATAGTCCCCTTTTCTGCATTTGCCATGGCGCACCTTCTTTAGTGCTTTGGTTTTTCTTGCAGGCTCTTTTTTTTGGTTGAAATACATTTCAAAAGAAAAAAAAAAAAAACAAAGAAAATTCTACTGTATATTTATATTTGCATAAAAACATTATTAATTTGGTAATAGTAATATAAAATAAATCTATAGCAAATAATAACAATAATAAATAATCTACATATAATTAATAATAGTCTAATAGCAATGGAATAAAAATTATTAAGGCAGAGACAAAGCAGTGCATAGTCTAACAGCAAACAGTGAGACTGAGGTGTGAGCCTCGTTAAAATTAAAACGAGAGAACTGTCTCATTCCTTAGATAATTAGAGATTTTCGGTCTGAATCTTAAATATAAAAGAAATACAGAATAATTGACCAATACATTTTGAAAAACGAGAGGCTTATTTTAAAAAAATAATAATAATAAAACAAAGGGAATTGTGTCCTTGCGTGTCTCATTTCTCGGCATATGAACCCGAGGGCAACCAAACAAGGGTGTGCAGCCGACCCGAACCTAATTAATCCGAAATTTAAAATTTACACATTTTTCTCATCCGATCCTATCCTACATATAATCGAATTTCTATCCGAACAATTCAATTTTTTCGAGTTCAAACTCGATTAATCCGAAATTAATTTTTTTAATTTACATATTTAAATTAAAATCCTAAATTAATATAAATAAATAACATTAAATACCATAAAAATATTTTAAAAATACAACAAACTAACAATTTCAAAATTACATTAAATATATATTATATATTAATTAATATTGTAGAGAAGTTATAATTTTTTTATTTATATATTAAAAATTCAAATTATTCGGATTAGTCGAGTTTCACCCGACCCGACTAACTCCCATACATATAATCAAACCAACCCTAACAACCCGATTAACCTCACCCGAATATATTGGTTCGGATTGATCGGATCGGTTTTTGCACACCCCTATGACCAAACACTGAAAGATATGTTTTATCTTGTATGATGAATATAAAATTAAGGTTTAATGTAAAAATTCCATTAATATTTATAAAAAAAAATAATTTTACATTTAATATTTATTTATATGCAATATTATTTTTAAAATTATCAAAATAGTAAAATTTTTTCTTTAAAATAATGCAACCGTTAATTTGATCGTATTTCATCTTTTAACTATTAACGTAAACTCATTACACAATTTTGACGGAATACGGACAAACTAATAATTTCGTTATTTCAGAGGTAAATTTACACAATTTCAATAGCTCTAGAGATAATATTGCACGTAAATAAATATTAGAGATAAAATTATTGTTTTTAATAAATATTAAAAATATTTTTGCATATTTGACCTAAAATAAATTAAATATATCTATTACTCCCTCTATCTATCCCTTGTTTTATTAGATTTTCACTTTTTATCCAAATTATCAATATTAAAATAACCATTAATTTTGTAAAAAATTATATCGAATATATTAAAATACTCTATTAATTTAGATTATCATAATAAAGTGTGTACAAAAAATATTAATTAAATTAGAAAATATTTTATTGATATTAAATAAAAAAACAAAGTTAGAAAATATAAATTAAGTGTTATTTTAAATTTTCAAAACAACAATTTAGTGGGAATTTTTTTTTTTTCAAAGTGACGATAGGAAAGAGAGTAATTTTTAATTCTTAATTGCCTATTGGGAAACAAAGAGAACAAGAAGCCTTTCTAGAAATTATAGGATGTGACCAACTTGGTAAGAATATCAAGATCAGCACATTACAACTATGTCGTTAATACCTAGAATCCTAGATGGTGCTGCAGGCCAGCATCAAGTTGAGAAAGTTTCATCGACCCTTGAATTTCACAGCATCTCACACGGGTAGCAAGATTGATCGTTATGACAAAGATATAAAAAAAGACAAACTGGCATATACCGGAGAATTCATGGTTATTCACTTCGTATAAATATATGGTACGTACCATGATAATTACCTCAACTTCCTCTGCTGTCAGTTGATCAGGTGACTGGCAATGGAGCTGGGGCTATTACTGATCTTTGTTCTCATAAGTCTGCTGGTTTTTTCATCTTTCTTCTTGCTGCAATCATGGATTTCACCAAAAGCAATGGAGCCAATCCCGGGAAGCTTGGGTTGGCCTGTTGTGGGTGAAAGCTTCTCATTCCTATCAGACTTTTCGAGTCCAGCCGGCATATACAGCTTCATGAAAAAGAGGCAGCAGAGGTAATCAATTATCAGATTCAATATTAGAACTATGTGAAGATTGTTCTAAGTTTCTGTGTTGGTCAGGTATGGAAAGGTTTTCAAGAGTTTTGTGCTGGGGAGATTCACTGTTTTCATGACTGGAAGAGAAGCCAGCAAAATTTTGTTGGCAGGAAAAGATGGAATGGTGAGCTTGAACCTGTTCTACACAGGGCAACAGGTGCTAGGCCCTACAAGCTTGCTCCAAACCACTGGAGAAGCACACAAAAGGCTTCGGAGACTCATTGCTGAACCCCTATCAGTTGATGGCCTCAAAAAGTACTTCCACTTCATTAACACTCTGGCAATTCACACATTCGATCAATGGTCGTCCCAACGTAAAGTTTTGGTCCTTGAAGAAGCTTCTACAGTTAAGCACTGATGATAAATTGTAAAGAGCAAATTTTCCGTTCGTAATGGTTTCGAGATATAATTCAACCTCTTGCCTTTTGCAGTTTACTCTCAAAGTAATTGGCAACATGATAATGAGCCTGGAACCCACTGGAGAAGAGCAAGAAAAGTTCCGGTCCAATTTCAAAGTCATTTCTTCCTCATTTGCATCCCTGCCATTCAAGATCCCTGGAACAGCATTTCATAAGGGTATTAAGGTATCACTTCATTCCATTTCAATTATCTGACTGTTATGCAACTGATATTCTGCAATTGTATCTAATGCAGTTTCTTCCACCTTTTCAGGCTAGGGATAGGATGTATGCAATGCTAGATTCAATCATCGAGAGCAGGAGAACTGGGAAAAGCTTCCAACAGGATTTCTTAGAGTCACTGATAATGAAGCACAGCAAAGCCAGCGATGGAGCACAAGATGAAGATAAACTTACTGATAAACAGCTTAAGGATAACGTACTGACTCTGTTAGTTGCGGGTCATGACACCACCACAGCTGCTCTAACATGGATCGTCAAATTCCTTGATGAAAATCCACAAGTTCTAGAACAACTTCGAGTAATGTTAACTTTGGCAACTCGTATTAATTTCTACTCATCTTCGCCTGCCATTATCTGACCGAAGAACTTACAGGAGGAACACAGGCAAATCATATCAAAGAGAACACCCGGAACAAGCCTTACCTGGGCTGAAATTAACCAGATGCCTTATACAAACAAAGTGAGAGGCTAATCACAAACTTTTTACAAATATAGCATGTAAAATTCTTCTTAATTTTGAACCTTTGAATCTTCCATGGAGTTCAGGTAACTAGTGAAACTCTCAGAAGAGCCACGATATTACCTTGGTTTTCAAGAAAAGCTGCCCAGGACTTTGAGATTGAAGGTGTGAATTCACAAACCAGATAATGAAAACCGATACGAATATATATCACTATATGCAGATGAAGATGATAACTTGTAAATATTGCAGGATGTCAAATCAAGAAAGGCTGGTCGGTCAACTTGGATGTTGTTTCTATTCACCATGACCCAGAAGTTTTTCCGTATCCCGAAAGATTTGATCCATCCAGATTTGATGTAGTTATTTCCAAATATTTGGTTTTCCCCTTCCAAATGCTCATTGAGTAATGAATTTTTGAATCATTTTCAGGTACCACTGCGGCCTTACAGTTTTCTTGGATTCGGTAGTGGACCTCGTATGTGCCCAGGAATCAACTTGGCTAAACTAGAAATCTGCGTGTTCATCCATCACCTGGTCACCAGATACAAGTAAATGAAGGAATCAGATCAAATAGATGGAAATTTTAGTGACTGTTAATAATATTTAACACATTGAGAAGGAAACAATATAAATAGGACTGCATAATGGATAGGACTTTTCTGCAAGAGCACCATAGTTTTGACATTCTGATCATTGTAACAGGTGGAGCCCTCTGGAGAAAGATGATTCTGTGCAGCCAACACTCGTGCGAATGCCCAGAAATAAGTATCCAATTGCAGTTGAACCACTGTAAAACTCCCACAGTATAATCAAGCATAGATAGAAGCCAAGGAATAATTGCAAAACACAGCAGGAGAGTTGCAAGGGTTGTATCTTCCAATCGAGGATGAATATATGATGTTAACACTTGACAGCAGAAATTGCACTTAGAAATTTGCACCACAAAAAGAATCTGTAAGAATAATGAGATAGCAATAAAGTTCTCTCCCGTCATACTGTTTTATTTCATCCTCTTTTAGAAATTTGAGAAAAAAAACTTGCATATTTATCCATATTTATTATGCACTGCTGCTGCATTTAATAGAGTGATAAATTTAATTTTAATAGCATAAAAATTTTAAATTATAGAAAAATAGAATAGATAAATAGCATTGCAGCGAATCTAAATTTTAAAATAATGGAGGTCTTCTAATACAAATCGGACTACAGGTACAACAGAGTGTAATAATTTTCACTCATCATAAATCCTCACTTATGCAGAGCACAAGAACAATTCTCACTCCCTACATCAGCTGCAATACAGGGAGGCTGAATTCCTCCATCCACATACCAAGTAGAGCGCTTCTAAATTAATTCATTCAAGAAATCATCCAGCTTTTCTACAGTGACATTTGGCATCACCACAACATGTGCTATATTCCCTTGGCAAGCTAATTGCCACCTGCGAACAAACTCCTCATCACGAGGCCGCTCAAACACAACTGTGCTGCTGAGTTCGTTCAGCATAGCACTAATCCCAGCTTCATGTAGCCGGTCCTTCAAGTAATGAGCATTTCTGAGACATTTTTGTACTTCCTTCTGGAAGCCCTTGTAACCTTTCCTGTTGAGGGTGTACCAAAGGAAAATAGGAGCATGTCCATTACGGCTCCCCATGATTGTGGCATCCCTTGAAGCAAGATACTCCACATTCCTTGAGAGAGCATTGATGTGCTCCAGCCTTGTTATCTGAACACCGCATGGCATTGGACAACCAACAAACTTGTGACCGGAAACGCTCACACTTCCAATCGGTTTTTTGAATGAAACCTTTGGTGCCTGTTCATCAACGAAAATAATGAGCTACATGAGCTAATAAAAGCATGATACTTAGAGAGAAGGGGAAACCACATAAGCAAAATGCAGCAAAATACAAGTTCGACACAGCATATATTGTTGACAAGCAAAATGATATAGATGTTGCTTGCTAATGTATATGTGTCTACCAATCATAAAGCCATAACAGAATTAAAATTTCTGTGGTTTAGCCACTGCTCAGCACCACCATTGTATTTAGTTTGTGCTACCCCTAATGTAATTCTACAAAAACAGGTTCAGTGTGAAAATGTTTGTCATCATGGCACAGCAGAAACATTTGGTAATAATTCACTTATTTGGCCCAGGCTGAAATTTATGCACAATGCTCACATCTATTGAGAAAACACAATTAGTACTACGCGAAACATTGAAGATATTCAGAATTTGACCAAATTGGCATCTGCACATGATGGCCATAGGCATGAAAGGGAAAGGCAGCAGCCAACCTTCCTGTCCTTAGATGAATACCTTTTACTAAAAGATTCTAAATTGCAATCACTTACACGTTTTACGAAAGGCATCATAAGTCCAAATAAAGCTCCATCACAGTGAATGTAAAACCGATCATGCATAAATCCACTTTCTTCAAGGGTTTTTATTACAAGATCAAGATCGTCAACAGCTCCCTTTACAGTTGTGCCTGCAACAATAAATAAATAAAATTAAAACTAGTGAGAATGTGCATCTACAAAAGCATTTCTGCATCAAGTATGTAAGACAACAGCAGAGGTTACCTATGTTAACATTGATGATGGCTGGTCTGTCCTTGTTAGCAAGCAGTTTCACTTTAAAATCAGCACAATCAATTTCACCAGAGACCAGACAATTGATCTTTACACAATCCATTCTATACATGCGAGCTGCTTTGAAGACGGAATAGTGGGATTCCCGTGATGCATAGAGAATTCCATGTGGAAATACTTCCCTCCTGCATGATTAAAAAAGTTTACATGTTCACTATTTCTGACTCTTGACAATGCATAAAGAAGAAGAAGAAGAAAAGAGCACAACAAACTGACCCAACTAGAATCCCATGAAGATTCCCTTCTGTACCACAGTTGGTTATGTAACCCCAGTACTCAGTTTTTTCTATATCCCATAAACGGGCAAACCAATCTAAAACGCCAACTTCAAACTGTCTTGAATGGACACCGTAGTTGCTTTCAATAAATGGATCGCCAAGATTGTTGATGGAGAAATGCTGCAACTGTCCCAAAGCACCATAGTCAAAGTCTAAATTATAGGGATAACCTGTAACCAATGTAACCATTAAGGCATAAGAAACTGATAAATAAAGATTAGCCACCAGAAAAAAACGTGTGGAATCTTTCAACCACTTGATTAAGCAAGACAGTATTTGCTTTATATAATTCAAAAAAATTATAAAGAAATCAATTTGCTCCAATTCTTTTCTCTCCAAGTTCCATGAACAATTAACAATAGCAATCACATTTTTGACTCATCGATAGATGATGATAATAAATTGACAAACATCCTTGCTCTTTCTTTTATATCAACTTTTTCCCTCCTCAAAGCCAAACAATAATGAAGTTATATACGGCATTTATGCCTTAACAGCTTTCATGTATTTTCTCTTCTCAAGGATAGTTACGTGCACATTGAAATATATTTCCCACATGCACAGATTTCTAACAACTTTCTGATGCCGTATTAGTCGTGTTCTAAACCAAGCAATTTGTGACGTCTTCCTTTAAATTCAGTGGTTTGCACTCCTCGTCACAACTTTGGATTCTCCAGGATCGTGAGAAGTGTAACACTAACTAATCTGTCAAGACTCAAAATTAAGTCTAGAAAACACAATGTGCCCGTTTAACTACAAGTAGATAAACCAAAAATAAATTAATCACGATTAACCACGCAAATTTAACAACACATCCAAACTTAAGATTATGTTTGAACCCAAAAAATAAAAAAAATAAAAATGCAAACACCTAGCATCACCAGAAGCTACTACGGTTCTCATGATTTTATGTGGCAAATCGATAGCCATGATCGAATAAACATTTTCCAAACTACAATCCATGGTTTATTCTTTCTCTATCAGTAAGGAATTGCAAATTTCCAAGCTCAAGCAATTAATTAAAACCAATAAAAAGGAAAATCCGAGCTCTGTAGTTACAGAGAAGAAAATTCCTTGATCGGAACATCAACACAAGCTGCGACAAACTTTGCATCAAAACCAAAAATGCAAAAATAAAAAACTAAAAACTAGACCACTAAAATTATCTTTATATCAAAACAAATAAACGAAACACATAATTTACCTAAATGATGCTTGGTTCTTTCCATCAAGGTCTTTCGATATCTGGCCAAAACGCTAGCCATATAAGCCTCCTTATCGCCAGTAAACTCATCATTAGCATCAGGCTCTGTAACCTCAAGACAAGAGGTATGCACGTTTCTGCCTAACACAATCTCGCAGCCATTTTGTTTCTTCTCTTCTTCAACAACAACCTCATCTCCCGCCTTTAAAATCGGCGGCAGAGGCTCAGCTTCAACCATAGCAGTCAGATCGAAATTTTCCGGTAAGATCTCTACCTTCTTTTTCCCGTTCACGTGCAGTTGCGGTGCCTGAGCTTCCATTGGCTTCTACAAGTATCTGAAGTAGAAAAGAAAAACAAGATTGGAATCATGAATTAGAGCAACTGTAGATCTGAAAAACGATAGCGCGTAAGAGAGAGAATCAGTACCTGCAAGAAAGTGGAGCTGGAAATTGCTCAAACCGAGGAATCGAAACCCAAATGTAAAAGCAAAGAAAAGTTGGCATTAGTGGGCTATTTATAGGCAGATTTTTGCTGTTCAGTGCTTTCTTAATGAAAGAGGCAATAACAGAATCGCTTTATTATATATCTTGTAATAAATCTCAATTATGTAAAGTTAGTGATCGAAAATGCATTATTAGTTTAGTTTATAAAAGAATTGCTTAAATCGTATTTATGCAATAAATTTTTATAGGTGCCAATTACAATTTATAAGGTACAACCGATGTTATTATTATTTTTTTAAAGAAAAGGCTGTCGAAATATTTTTTTCGATAATTACATCTAAAATTACATTCAATTAAAAATTTTATTAATTTTTCAATCGCTCGAACCACATGTCCACATCTAATTTCCAAATAATAGTTCTCTCTTAATTTTTTTAATCTGTCACTTTTATTATTATAACAAAAATTAAGAAATTTTAATTAGAGTTAAATTTAATATTAAAATGCATAATGTTGACTAAATTATCAAATAAATTAATTTTTATTTAAAAAAATTACATTAAAAATTTAAAAACGACAGATAAATAAAATTAAAATTTTATTTAAAAGTAATACATAAAAAATAACAGATCGAGTAATATTTTTTTACCTGACAAAATCCTGTAAAATAATAATTTACAAGCTAGAAATTCAATTGTCGTATTATTTAAATTAAACTGATCAAAATTAAAATTTCAAAGTGATAAAACAAGAAAAATCTTATATGTAAAAAGGAGAGCTGGCAGTCGAGATAGCCGATCGGATAGCCAGACCTACAAAAGGGAGTGTCCGGTCAGATCCGGGCTTTAACACTCCGAAACTTAAATTAGTAGATTTTAGAGAAAGTGTGTTTAGAGAGAGAGAGTTTCAAATGTTCAATACCTGGAGCCCTTATGCTTTTAATTATTTGTAGGACATGATAGAGGGGTACTCAAGTACCTTGGGGAACGATAAGCGGCAGCTGGAGCAGGTGAGCGACGATGTGACAGGAAGCAGGTAGAGCGTATGGGCGTTGGTTTGTGTCAGTAGGCTAACAGGACGTGTTATACCATCAGTTCGATCTGACATTGCCTGCCTGTTTTGTCTTTCCAGCTCATGCTCTTGCCTTTTGTCTTAATAGGCTTGGGCCGTGCCAAGTGCTGTTGGGCAGACTTGATTGGGCCTTTAGAGATGTTTTTTCCATAGTTATCACTTGTCCCCCCCTCCGAATGATCTGATCAGGCGATTTTTGCCATTTTTGGTGGAATTTTTGAATTGACTTGAATATGATAAGTCGCATCCACTCATTTTGGACAGTTGTCGTGTATTTATCGCTGGCGTGCATGCCGAGGGCAACGCTTCATTCTTTGTTCATGCATTTAACGTCTGCACATGTGTCGAGGGTGATGCTTCGTTGTCCGTTATGCATTTAATAGATTGAAGACACATGGCGATCACCCAACAGGGAGGCGGTTGGAGAATTTCAGATGTTTAGAGCTTATAAATAGGTATTTTTTTAGGTGATTTTTCTTCATTTCTTAGTGATTCTTAGCGAAACTCTACCATGCCTTCTTTCACGAACTTTGTCATTTCAACGATTTCAGAATTTCTGCAAGATTACCCAAGTAATTCTTTATGATATAATTTTACCTCTCCCCCTCGTCAGAGATGGTTTTAAGCAGCATCAAATCTATAAATTGGAGTTTCTTTGAGGCTTATAAGGGCCATGATATCGTGGTTCGTTCCTCGACACTCATGACGAAAATGGCTGAAAGCCTTTTACAATATGATCGTCCTACAGAGGTCCCTATGATGGCTTGCCCAAATACTCTAGTGATGAATAAGGGGCCATTTGTGTGTGAGAACTGTAGGTTGTTTAATTTCCATATGTGGAAACAGCCTCAGAGACTTTACAACGAAAGTTTTTCCCTCGTTATTGGAAGTCAAAGCAACCTTTTGGGCCATGCCTCCTTTAGCATGCTTCAATTTTGTACTATGATCTTGGCCAAATTCTGTGCATTTTTCAATTACTATATCATCACTCTGCGAATCGACCTCAATGTAAGAAAAATAGTCATCATCAAAGCTGTCGACATGTTCAATTTTGATCGATATTAGAAGATCTTTGTCTCGGGTACCCGATGGCGAAAGATCCGATCGAGAGTAGAAGTTTAAGATAGAGATGTAGTTGATTCTGTTAGACAAGATTTGCTTTATAACTTGTAATAATTCTTCATATATATAAAATTCAATTTGCCTTTCAATTGCGCTTTCGTACTGCAATTTTTATTTTAGGTGAAATTTATCATTAAATCAAAGGAGAATAAACATTATCAATCATGGAAAGTGCAGGGAATCAAACATGAAGGATGCGTAAATTCGAATAAGGAGAATACTTCTTGAACTTTAACTTGCTTTTCAAGCATTTGCAGTACACAACTCGATTGGATCGATTGATCCGATCGGATTTAAACTTTTCGTTCAAGCGAGAGTTGCGACTTAGATTTATCGCGCCAAGCACGTTAGGTGACTTTTCAATCTTTAACTTAATTGAAATATCAGTCAAGTGGCTATTTATTGAAGAATCATCCATGGCGAATGACCTTTCGATCTATGGTGGGAGACAATACTCCATTCTCATTTCCAGCTGAGTACTTTTGTAACTCAGTGGTAGAGCACCACATATTATCCCTAGGTAGCTCTTGGCATTCAAGGGGTTTTTGAGATTTGGTAATTTCATGTTTTAAGGAGATACAATTGACTCAATTGTCATCCCTCGCATTTTGGGTTTGGGATGGACATCGAACCTAGTGAGTGATTTAATGGAGATTAAATGGAGGCGTCTTGCATCTTTGGTTCGAAAATGACATCGAACCTAGTAGACGAACTTATTTTGGAGAAACAATTTCGCATTTCGGGCTTGGGATGGACATTGAGCCTGGCGAATAGATCGATGAAGATTAAAACGAATGTGCCTCACATCTTGAGCTCGGAATGAACGTCGAGCCTGGCAGAGAGACTTATTTCATAAATGAATGGATTTTAACTTTCGCATTTTTGGCTATATCAGGCCTAGCGATTGGAACAATGCCGACCGATTGGTCAATGCCCTTAGTTGTTTCATGGAGATTCTCTTTTGGAGATATTTTGGCCAATCAATGGCTTTATAGAGATTTGGAGATTTTGTATTTACTTGTAGACTTTCGTATTTTTGGTTCGAAATAGACATCAAACCTAGCGAATAGCCATTACCCAATTTCGATCAGATTAACTATGATCGATAGTAGGGATTTTTGTAGAATGGAGCCAAACACATATCCTGCACATAAACATCAAACCTAAAAAACAAACAAATAAATGAAAACATACCTTTTTTTTGGAAGATGGAGAAAAAATAGAGGATAATTTTTTTATTGAATGTCAATCTGTACATGATTGTACTTAGTACGTCTCGAGTACTTTGACATCTTGGCTTTCGGAGATGTCATATCCTTTGAGGATCCTAAATCTACAAGTACCGAAGCTGAAGACTTTGGAGATCTCGGCATCCATCTCGGATGTTCATCCATTCGGAAAAGAATACAGACCGACAGGTGTTGAAGCCGATCTGTTCTGGCATCATTTCCTTAGGCTTGCAAATAGGAGATGACGGCGTTTTATGGGTGCCAGCATTTAGAGAGGTCTCGTGGCACCATAAGATGATTTATAGTTCTTAAGTCCAGTTGCTCTACAAATGGTGTCCCTTGGATCGTAAATTTTGACCATTTATGTCGTGATTGTTGTTAGAGGTTCTGTCTCAATCCGTTTGGAGGAGTGGTTAATTCTATAGATTTCTTCTGGCTTTGAGTCGAAGGATGTCCGGTGGATTATCAAAACTTGAATAGAAGCCTGTTCGACCTCTTCACCCAAGTCAGATGTCTATTTGAACACCTTTGCCTTTTGTGAGTGCCTTTGCTTTCATTTCTTCCATAGGATCTTTTCTCTACCCCCACACCTGCTCGGATCATCCTACCAATATGGCATCCTTTGGTGGTTGATCATGGTGATATAGGCCTCTCTAGATGCCTTTTGGTCACCCCTTAGGATGGCAACACCTCCCTTGGTTGGGATTTTCATCACCATGTATCGTACGCTGGTAATGGCTCCAGTTTGAAAGAGTAGAGGCCTGCTAAAAATGGCATTATAGGCAAAAAACTTATTAATAACTATAAAAGTTATCTTACATGCATGGGTTAGAGCCTCGTGGCCGAGTTCGACGAAAAGCTTGACGGATCCTACCACCGGAACAGTGGCATTGCCGAGTCCAATCAATGGTGTGACATTAGGGTTGAGTTCTCCGATCGACAGACCTATGGCTTTATAAGCTTGGAGGGTAAGTACATTCGCCACACTTTCATTGTCCACCAATATCCTATTCACATCAAAATTATTGATTCGAACCCTGATGACAAGGGCATCTTCATGAGGAAAAAATACATCTCGTGCATCCTCAGTGAATATGGTGATCAGGGTCGGTCGTTCGGATGAATGGGAGATATAGACATCTTTGCCCTTTCTTTTCCAGGATAAGTCTTATCCGTAGGATGACCCACTAGCGATTATGTTAATGACCCCGGTGTACGACTGGTGAGGATCAGCATTCCTTGATTTTCGTCGTTCGTCATCTTCTTCATCATCGAAATCATCATTCCTTAGGTCTAATTGTCTACAAGAACTTGCCCCTCTGACCAGGCCTACAAATTTTTGAGGTACCCTCTTTGCAGGAGTCGCTCAATCTCTTCTTTGAGCTGAAAACACTCATTGGTTGTGTGACCGACATCCTTGTGGAACTTGCAATACTTGTTGGGGTTCCGAGTATTTCTGCTCCTCTCACTCAGCTTTTTTGGCCAGTTCACTTTTTGGTGTTTTTCATTGATCCACATCAACACTTGGGTTGGGTTGGCATTGAGTGGAGTGAAGGTTTGGATTTGTTGGCTACCACCCTGATCAGATTTAAATCGATCGGGATCTTTCCTTTTCCCTAGATTCCTCGAAGTTAAGGCTCTCTCAGGACTCCTTGCTATCCGATCGAATGAAATAGCTATGTTGAATGCCCGTCTATCTGGGTTTTTTGGAGCCTATCTATTGCACTGCTCCTTCTACCACAGCTAGATGTCAAGGCATCGTCCAGCTGGATGTGCTGCTTGGCCCTTTCCATCAGATTGGAAAAGCTGGTTGGGGGCCTTGTAGTAATCGATTCAAACAATGGCTGATCGGCGGTGCCATTGGTGAGAGCGTTGGATGCCATCTCCACGCTTACATTCCTCACTTTCGATATTATGGCTTGGAACCTGTCGACATTGTCTCGAAAACTTTCGTCGTTCCTCTGATAGAGGTTGCATAAATCGCTCACGAATTTTGGAGCTCGTGTTTATATGATGAACCGTGTGATAAATAGTTTATTGAGTTGTCGAAAGGAGGTGATCGACTCCTGAGGGAGTTCGTGGAACTAATTAAGGGCGTCTCCTCCCAAAGTGGTAGGGAATATCCTGCAGACAATCATCTCATCGTAGGTGTACACCTACACTTTTGTTAGATATTCAGTAAGATGAGTGGCAGGGTCGATTTTACCTGTATACCTATCCATCATCACGTCTCTCCACCTGGAAGGCAGCTCGAATTCAGTAATTTCTCTGCAAAATGGGAAAGCCGTGTTGTTACAGGTATTGCCCTTGAACATACCTTTTCTGGGCCCTGTCAAGCCAAACTGCTTAAGTTTCTGCTTGAACCATTTGTCTTTCCTGCTCAGGGTTATCAAGGCGAGTTCATCTCTCCGCCCCTTCGTGCGACTGCGATTTGGCGTGCACATGAAAGATAGATTGTCCCCGATGGATGAGGTTGAGGATATTGTCCCCTTCCCCTTGTCATATCTGCCTGGGGTTTTGACTCCTGTTCTCCTAACATCATGGGCTCGTGGCTCATTTATGGCGATGCCCTTGTTCCTTCTCCTTCCAAAGTCTTCGGCTATGAAATCCATTCCATGGCCTCTTTCGGAAGTCCTGGGCGCTTTGCTCTTTTTTAATATTTGGACAATGCTCTTAGTAAATTCACTAAGAATAGCACACATGTCCTTGATAGTAATAGGGGTATTCTCGAATTGTGGCATGACTGCATCGTCAAAATCTAGGAGGAGATTACCTCTTAAAGGTGATCTCTCTCTTCTCCCCGATGGCCCAAATCTGCCCTGACTGGTGAGATCGTGGTCTCCAGAATTCGCGTTTTCATTAGATCTCGAACCTGCCATTGGCTCTCAATGAAAGCATTAAATGATAAAATCTGAAAAGTCTTATATGTAAAAAGGAGAGCTAGCAGTCGAGGTAGTTGATCGGATAGCCGGACCTGCAAAAGGGAGTGCTCGGTCGGACCCAGACTTTGGCGCTTCGAAGCTTAAGTTAGTAGCTTTTAGAAAAAGAGTGTTTAGAGAGAGAGAGTCTCAGATGTTCAATACCTGAAGCCCTTATGCTTTTAGCTATTTATAGGAGATGATGAAGGGGTACTCAAGTATCTTGGGGAGCGATAACTGGCAGCTGGAGCATGTGAGGGGCAATGTGACAGGGAGCAGGTAGAGCGTATGGACGTTAGCTTGTATCAATGAGTTGACAGGACGTGCTATCCCATCAGTCCGATCGAATATTGTCTGTCTATCTTGTCTTTCCAGCTCATATTCTTGTCCTTTGTCTTAATAGAATTGGGTCATGCCAAGTATTTTTAAGCTGATTTAATTGAATATTTGAATATATTTTTTTCATAGTTATCACAAAATAAGCATATTCTATTAAAATTTCGAACTCATTTTCTTTTTTTTTTTACTAAAACATATCAACAATTTTTTTTTTAAGAAAAACATATCAACAATATTACTCCTTTAAGATTCAACATTTTTTATGAAAGTGAGGTTGATTTGCTTTGGTCGCGACTCACCAACAAGTATACGCGGCAAAAATAACACCACGCAGGCGCGGTGAGGTTTGTCTGTCGTTTTCATTGATAATAAATAATAATATGAGAGAACCACGTGTAAGAGAAAATGATAATCTTTTCTGGATTCTTGAGATTCCTTATGACCCCACGTGTCCACGTGGTAAGTAGGTAAAGATTCACTATCCAATTAGATTTTTCCTTCTTTTCGTTTTCACCTTTGTGAAAATTATTATTGGTGGATGATATGCGATTCACTTTTGTGAAAATTATTAATGGTGGAGTATATAATATCTTAGGGTCAATGCTATTAAAATTCGATCAATTTAACAGCGAACCATCAGCTGATTTAAATAATTTAATATACAAAAATTAAATTAACTAAAAATCAGAAAAAAATTATTTTAAACCGGTCAAAAATCATTTAAATTAGGCAAAAGTCGGAGAAAACGAGATAAAATTATAATAAATTGATTTAAATTTGAAAAAAATCAAATTTTATCCAAAATATTCATACAATATTTTTTTTATAAAAAAAATATAACTATAAATATAAAATAATTAAAATTTAAATAATTTTGATGAATTTTTTATGAATAAAATAAAAAACTATAATTTTTATTTGATGAATTTTTTTAAAAAAAAATTACATTTTTTTCTTATATTTATCTTAAATTTTTATTATAAATATTGAATGATTTGAAAATATTATCTTATTATCAATGTTTGATGATAAATATATTTGTCTAAACTATTTTTAATTTTTTATATAATGATGTTTTTATAATATTTATATAAAACTTAAAAAATAATATTATTTAAAAAAATAAAAAATCTGGTTGAACCTCAATAAACCGATCGAATCATAAACCCTTGAACTTTTCGGTTCTTTATCCAATCCGATTTTAATAACATTGCTTGGGGTCATTTATTATTTTTTATTATGTGGCCCATGACCAAGCTTACCATTTTAAGAACTAAAATTTTTTATTTTACTTTTTTCACTTTAACTATGCTTTTAAATTTTTTAAAAAAAGTATTTATCCGTGTCTATTTATTAAATATTTTATTTTTTATATTGATAATTAGAATTAAATAAAGCATGTGAAATAAGAAAGATTTCCATAATCTTTTTATGAAATTAAAATATTTTAATTATTTTTTAATTTAAATAAATAATATTATCTCCCAAATTTTTTCTCAAATTTCATATTTTGACATAATAATTCTTTAAACTAATTAAATGTCATATTATTCATCTCAATTTATTTAAGAGATAGGTAACTTTTTGCCATTAAACTTTTCAAACTGATTAGAAAATACTATTAATTTTTTTTGCCATTAAAATTTCAAAAAAAGAAAGAGATTTTGCCATTATACTATTTAAAATAGATAATTTTTGCTATTAAATATATCAAAATTGACATATTTTGTCCTCAACGTGTATAACACATGACATTATGTGTTTGATTTTCCTGAAAAATAATGACATTTTCTCTTCTTTTTTTTTTCTATCTTTAATGGCAAAAGTGACAAAAAAAAGATCCGTGGCATTTTCTAAGCAATTTAAAAAGTTCAATGCTAAAAAATGACTTTAACCTTATTATGAAAATTATCAAATTACCTTAGCATATGATTTTCACCAGTTTTTTTTTAAAGTGCTATGTGTATTTATAGATGTTAATTTTAGGGATGAGTATGGTTAACCGAAATTTAGATTAACCGAAAAACGGATCCAAAACAGAATCAATTTTTAGGTTAACCGAACAGAAATTTTAGGTTTATGGTTTTTACTTTAAAAATCGGTGGTTAACCGATTCAAAACCGAAATCGAATATATATATATATTTATGAATTATATTTTAAATTTTACACTTATATTTTTTAATTTTTTGTGTAATTTATAAATATTATGATATATAATTTTGTAAAATATATATTTTTAGTAAATAAATATTAAAATTATGTGCATAATTAGCATTTTATTGTTAGTTTTATATTGAATATTTTTAATTTTTATAATTAATTATGGAAATTTTATTTTTATTTTGATTATTTTAATGGATGTTGTATTAATTAGTATTTTTTTCATTTTTAAAGCATTTTTAACTATTAAAAATAATATTATAAATTGTATACTTT
This sequence comes from Excoecaria agallocha, assembly GCA_037975025.1. Classification (NCBI taxonomy): domain Eukaryota; kingdom Viridiplantae; phylum Streptophyta; class Magnoliopsida; order Malpighiales; family Euphorbiaceae; genus Excoecaria; species Excoecaria agallocha. Next base: position 15,667,247 of record CM075820.1, read on the forward strand.
ATTAAATTTATATATTAAAATTTTTTAATGGTTAACCGATAAACCGATCAAAAAAATAGAATTAAAAATCAAAACCGATATAGCAATTAACCGATAGTAATTGATTGGTTTAAGAAAATTATTAATGGATCGGTTAACTGATCCATGCTCATTTCTAATTAATTTGATATTTTTAATAAGTTTATGAAATAATTTGAGACTCTATTAGTTTAAGAATAATATATTAAACAATAATAATTTTGAGAGAAATTTATATATTATTGTAGCAAGTTTTAAAAGAAAATTGACTTTTGTTTAACAAACAACAAATTTTGACTTGAGTTTGTCAATTTTGTTTTTTATAACTTGTTATGTGAATTTTAGTCAAGCTGCCTTTTGATGGTTGTTTGTATTAGGCAATATGTCCATATTACCTTCATATTTTGCAATTAATATTTATTTTCTATTCAACGGCGACCCCCCACCCCAAAATATATATATATATATTAACCACCAGCAAATAATATGACAGAATAGCCCAATGGGCCACTGATATTTATCTCTAGACTATTATTCTATATACTTTTTTTTTTTGTTCAAAAAGATAACTATATATTAAAAACATAATAAAAGTTACAAAAAATATAATTGGATTGGGCTGCTACATTATGAATAAAACCAACATCTGGACCTTTTTTTTTGTTAATGAATGAGCAGCCAAATTTAAACTTCGGAAGATATATTCAAAAGTAACAGTACAAAAAAATAAAAGGTAAAAAGTATCGGCTAAAATTGGCTTTAAATAATTTTGGCGATCAGTATTTCGTTTAATAGCTTGAATCGTACTAAAATAATCCGTTTCAATATGAAATGTCAAATGCGCAAGTGATTTTGTTGAAATTAAAACTTTTCTAAAAGTCATTCCTTCGAATAACAGAGGATCGAGAGGAGAGAAAAAGGCTTTAACCTTTCAAGTAATTGGCTGACCAAAGTGATTACACACAATAAGGCCAATGCTATCAGCATTTTTTGATAGGAAAAGGGCTGCATCTATATTTATTTTGAAAGACAAAAAAGGGATGGCTCCCAAACAGACATAGATGTAGATAATCTCGGTGTAGCATGCTCATACTCTAATTTTTCTCCAATTTTTTTACAAAAGCCATAAAAATTCTTCTTTCTTACCCGATTGCAAGAGGAGTTCATGAGCCAACCTATTGTTTTCAAGAAGTTGAACATCAGCATTAATTAGGGTGCGTTCCCACAACATTGTAGTTTCTTAGTTTTTTATTTCTAAAATCCAAAAACTATTTTTAATTTTTATTATCTATTTTTTAAAAAATTATTTTACATATTTAAAAATTATATTATTTTAAATTATTCATTTTTATTATAATATTTACAGAATTTAATAATGTATATATTTGTAAAGGGGGCGGTAGCAGTGGCACTGTAGTGGTAGTCGCGGCAGTGGCATGATGGTTCTGCTGAGGGTGGGAGCAGTAGCCGCAGCGACAACGACAGTGATTGTGGCGGTGAGAATGAGAGCAATAATAGCGGTGGCAACTCGATGAAAAAGTCGATTGTCCCTACGATATTATTGAAATATTAATAATAAAAATAAAATGATTAAATTGTAAATAAATTAATAGTAAAATTATAAAAATTACATTTTGATTTTTTTTTATTTTAGATGTTAAAATTTATTATTTAAATTTTTAGAGAAGTTAAAATAAAATAATTTTGCCGAACATATTTTATTGTTTAAATAAAAAATCAAAAATAAAATTCTTCCGGAAGACATTCTTAACATTGGTGTTTTTTTTAGAATTAATAAAAAATTAATGGTCAAAAAAAAATCCTGAAAAAACTATTGACGGGAAAATCAAGTGTACATAAAAATAAAATCTATTATAAAAAAAAGTTTTTGACCGGAAAAGCAGTCAACATGAAGGTCCTCATTTTAATTCGGTTTGTGCAGTTAAATCATAAGGTTTGGACTTAATACTTGAATTTAGTATAATTAAATAACTAAAATAAAGTTTAAATGCGGAGGAAGAACTGTTTTTTCGATTAAAAATTAATATAATTTCTGTCATGATAATTCGTAAATCGTAATAATTAGATTATCGAACAATTTTTCACTAATTTTTTTAAATAAAAATACGCCTTAACATTTATTAACTTAAATTTAAAAAGAAAATATCAAAATTCGAATTAATTTATCTTTTTCGATCTCCGGTCAAAAAATTAACGGCAATTTGTTGGAAAATATCTCATCTTTCCCTTTATTAAAAACAAAACTTAACGGCAGAGACCTATCATACAAATGAAACTAAGAAACGGCAGTTCACGGCGTTTTCTGATAGGCCAATGTTAAAGTGACACGTGTACATTGAATTTAATGTAAGATAGGAACTGTACGACCTTAAACCAGATGTCACAGCA
>CM075820.1:15669873-15702085 GCA_037975025.1 Excoecaria agallocha
ATATTTTCTAATTGTGAAATCTGTGTGCATTACTCATAGTTGGAATTATCAGTGACAATTAGACTTTAAGAAAATTGTTGTACTCAGTTTACTTTCAGAAAGTTCACAAGAAAAATATGGGGTTTTATGGTTGCCATGCATTTACGTTGTTTTTTCTGTTAAATTTAAATTTTATAGCATGTTTAGTTGAACTTATTAAATTTATCAGTAGCAGTTAAGACTGCGTTGGCTGCTTTTATACATTTAGTTCCTTTGCAAGTTAATCCAGTTGAAATACTGACAGCGCCTGAAGTAATGTGTGCTTATCTACAAAAATTTAAAGCTTCTTAAGCATAATTACAGCTGGCGGTACCTCTTGAGACTTACATTTTAAGGACATGACTGTTTTTGGCCATGCTTTCTGGCATTAAGCATAAGAAATGGAAAACAATGACATTGAAACAAACATTTAGGAATGAGATAAGAAACATATGGTGTAGGTTGAAATGAGTCTTTAGTTCTGCCTAACCTTTAGGAATTCAACCGTGAGAAAATGGTGATGCGGTTATATTGTTAATATTTTTTGTGTTTGAATTATGTGCTTTACGTGTGATGCCTGATTTACTTGTTATAATCATGACAATGCATGGTCAAGGAATTCTTGCCATTGTACCCTGTCATTTATGCGCCCCCCCCCCCCCCCCCCCCCCCCCCCCCCCTTTTTTTTATCTTTTATGGTTTTGCTTGATGGAAATCAACACATACACCCCATTATGTGGATGTCCAAAATACTTTTTCAGCCTTCTTGTTCTTGTAGTTGGGAAGAGGGGTAACCACTGGGACGGTCTAGTGGTTGTAAATTTCATCTTTTGCATGTTGCCTTCAGGTCCTGGCTCTAGAATTCAGTAGACCAGTTTTTATATTAGTATTCTTGTTTATAACTCTGATTCATTAATATATCAAAAGTTGTTTGCTCCATTAATTTTTTGAAGAGTTGCAAATGGATAAAATAAATAAGCTTTTGCTAAACTGAAGTTGTAGACTTTTTTCTTGATTTGCAGGACTGCTTGAGTTGTTGCCGCATATATTGTCAAGATTTATTTCGGTAAGGCACTCTGATTTTTTCTGAAGCAAGCCTCCATACGCATATCATCTTGCATGGCGTCGGAGTTGGATTTGTCTTTTTGGAGAGCTAAAGGCAAATGTTAGTGCTGCATTCTTGTCTGCAACAATATAGTTGAGCTGGTTTAACTTCGGAGTTTGCTCATGATCTAGTAGATTTGCGGATGGAAGTTTGGAACTGAAATCGTGCTTGCTGGTTGCACAGAAACAAGTCCTCATTGGAAGGTTTGAAAATTGGGTGACCATAGCAGAACATCATGCTTTGTAGGAGAGGTCGAGGTCTGATGCATGAAAGGTCATCAAGGTAATTTTAATCCACCTTATCAGTAATCTTGAGTCTGAAGCAAGTCTAACGGTAACTCCCTAGCTGTCACTGTCAGTGGAGCAAAAGCTCGGGACTCATCTGTCCCCATCAAACTCATGTAACTTACGTTGGACATTGAGATTATAAGCTGTACCTTTAACATGAAAGGTTATCGAACCCACTGTTGCTTCTTTGTTGGCTAAAACCATCATTGAGCCTCTGAATTTTATTGTCTATTGAACCCCATGGTCAGTTCATTTGGTACAATTGGACGGACCCTAATTTTATTATCATCATTGAGCCATCTGTTGATAGATTTTATAAAAAAGTTTGTATCTCAGAGAAACTTTGGACGCATACTGAAATCAACGGTCAAGATTCAGACCTGATTTTGGACTATTGAATTCAATGTGTACTGTACATGAAGGTTGGATTTGAAAATTGGCATGGAGATGGTAAACATTAATGTTTTTAAAACCGGATCACCAGTTCGTTAACAGTTTGTTGGTCTAGTCTGGTTCAATAAAAAAATGGGATTAGATCATGAATCGGGGAACAGATCAAGAATTGGCATTTTTGCTTTTTCTTTTTTAATGTTTTTAAATAATTGATAATTTTAGAGTTAAATCTTTGTTTTTTTTTTGGTCATTTGATTACATACATACATGACCCAATTTTATTCTGTGCTTTTTTTTTTTTTTTTTAAATATGCTTAATGATATATTTTGATAATTATTTTACATGTTAAAATAAATACTTGTGTTAAGTTGGTTCAATGTAATATATTGTGGGTTTTTTTTCTGACAAAAAAATAGTGGTTATTAAATGGTTTTTGGATAAATATTAGTAAATAATAATAAGGAAAAAGAGGCTCCAGTTTTAAAAAAAAACATTACTCTATCCATTTCACTTTATAAGGTTGTCTTTTTTATTTTATTTTGTTTTTTTTTAATTTCAAAAATAAGTTCACATATAAATTTTTATTTGTTATACATTTTATTAAATATTTTTTATCACTATTTACTTTTAATTAAAATTAAATAAAATTTTTAAAAATATAAAATGATATTTTTGCTAATGATTATATTTTTTTATAAAATTGAAATATTTTAATTATTTTTTAAATTTTCATAAAAAAATTTAAAAGTGAAACGAAATTAGTAATATTTATAATATTTTGATTCTAAAAGGAGAATGAGAGCTTAACTAGGATGAGTTTGACACCAATTCTAGAAGCGCATCTAATTGAAATGCGATCTATTAAATTTAAGTTAATTATATTTGAAATATGCTTAAATGATGGAAATTAATGAAAATGATGTTTCCCATAAAATTTAATTCCAATTTATTTGGATACCTATAACTTATGTTTGATTATTTAATATTTATTTAGATATTTGCAATTGATATTTGGGTCAGGTTTTAAAGACATTAGTTAGGAAGGTGCGCCCAAAGGCCCTAAAGCCCCTACCTTACCTATGATGTCTCGCACTAAAAATGGTCATTTCATCCAGGGGTGCTCACGGGACGAAACGGGATCGAAAATTATATTTCCATTCACTATCTCGTCGGGATCGAGGATTTCGTGTCCTCGCCCCCAACTCTAGAACGGAGAGAAAATCCCCCCGTTCCCGTCCCCGCCCCCGACTCTAGAACGGGGAGAAAATCCCCCTGTTCTCGAATATATATATATTTTTAATTTAAAATATAATATATTATAAATAATTAAAATTAAAATATAACATTTAATTAATAAAAAAATTAAAATCAATCATAATTTAAATTAATATCAATTTTTACCATTCATAAATTTAAAATTAAGTATAATTTAAAAATTAATAATTATAAAATTAAGTTATATTTTAATTTTAATTATTTATAAAATATTATATTTTAAAATAAAAAAATATTTTTTGAGGGGTGGATACCCCATTCCCCGCCCCCGAATTTGTAACGGATATTTTTTTTCCCCGTCCCCGCGGGGGAAAAATTCAGGGATTTTTCGCCCTGAACGGGGCGGGTCCCCGTCGAGAAATCTCCGCCCCGTGATCATTCCTAATATTCTCATCCAACGTGAGTTAGTTTGAGTGAAAATGATTCTTATCGCTTAAATAAGTAGTTTCGAATTTGAGTTTTAGTGAATGCAGCAAATTTCGTTGGAAAAGATTTTTATAATTGTGTCTAATAGTATTTTGAACGAAAATTAATTCAAATATAATATAATTTAAATATATATTTTGTCTGTACAGGGATACTAGGGACATTTATTTAAATAATGTATTTTAAAAAAATATTTATGTAATTGGTGTTGTCATCAAATATTTACACGTTTGGGGTGTGGATCTAAAATCGCTGCCACATGGGGGGTTAATCAGAAGGTGTCGGAGCGCGTGGAGGACAGAAAGCTGCAGCGTCTGAAATCGCTGCAGACTCACTGAAACCGCTACAGTCTGCAGCGATTTCAAACGTTGCAGATTTTGCCCTCAAATCCACGTGAAATATCATATTTGATCCCCCATCCGTGACTCCCCATTGAAAATTTTTTACAGAATAATTTTAAGGGCAAAAGCCCTATATTAAGGGCAACCCGAGACAAGGGCAAATGCCCTCTCTTTTTCCTCTTCTATTGTGTCTTTGCAGTCGTTCAAGCCTCAAGGTATGTCTCTAAAACTTTGAATTTTATTTTTTTTATTTATAAATTAGAAATTATAATATAGACTTATTATAAATCAAGAAGTTATAATGTTTTTACTTATTTTGTATTTATAATGTAGAATTTTTTTATTACATTGTTGTACTTGATTTAAGTAAATTAGTGAAATATTAATAATAAAAATTTAATAGAATGATTAGACTAATTTGAAAATTTTATAGTAATAGAAATTTATTTAATATGATTTTTATAATTAATTAAATGAATTAAATTGTTATATTTGTAAAATTTGCTACGGAAAAAAAAATTGTTGCATAAATTAATTGTTATAAACAAGATACAGTTAAAGTAAAGATTGTAATAATAAATTTTTAGTTTTTTATTAATTTATATTTGACAAGTGTTATATATTAGATTATTTTTTGATATGCGAAAAAGGCAAGTTAATATTTAATGCTAAAAATTAAAAATTTAGTATGAAAGGAAAAATAAAATAATATGTTAAAACAATAAATAAAATGGCAACATATTATTTAATTTAGTATTACAATTATTATTATTATTATTATTATTATTATTATTATTAATGTTGTTAATATTATTAATATTATTGTCACATATAATAGGGTATCAAAATTAATTGCACTGTATTATTTTTAATTTATTATTGATTTATATCAAAAATTGAATAGAATTTAAAAAATATTGTATATTAGTCATATAGGTGTATACGAAAATTGAACAATTTAAAAATCAGGAACATATTAATCTCGGACCAATCGAGAATGATATCCTAATGCTACAGCGCAAACATCGAGCGGATGCTGTTTGGAATGGAACGGTAAATATATTTTATAGCTAAAAATAATTTATTGTCGGTTATCATGGATAAATTATTAATAATTTATATTTTTATTAGGTTCAACATAATGTGCTGCCAGCCCGTCGAGCCAGCGTGGGCAGTCATTACAGAAATATTGACAAACGATTTATTTCATATTTACAAATAACGGATTTTTTTGGAGTATCACAAATTGGGAGCATGCATGTTAACGCTGAATTAATAACAGCACTTGTTAAGAGGTGGTGACCAGAGACGCACACATTTCATCTTGCTGTAGGTGAAGCCATAATTACTCTTCGGGATATTGTTGTACTCACCGGATTAAACATAGAAGGACGTGTTGTGACCGGTCATTTATACCATAATTGGCATGAGCTTTGCGACCGTCTTTTAGGTCATGTTTCAGAGAAAAATGATTTAAGGGGGAACACTGTTAAATTGATATGGCTGTTCAAATATTTTAATACGATGTCTGTCGATGCATGTGTACCAGATACAATATTTTACTCGAGCCTAGATTCTTCGTTGTATATAAGGTTTATTATGTCCGGGACAGTCTAATAATCGTATATATTTGATGTGGCTCCTATTGTTAGAGAATTTAGAAGTTGTTGGTGAGTACAGCTGGGGTTTCGTAATTCTCGCATGGTTGTATAGAGAGCTATGTCGTGCTACGAAACCGAATGCAAATTCAATTGGCGGCTACCTTCAATTATTACAAATGTGGGCATGGAAAAGGCTACTTCATATTCGGCCATCATTTGTCCACCTTATATTTTTTATCAGTCAATGTCTTATGGGTACAGGTAAATTTTATTCTGTATTTATGAACAAATAAGATAAAAATTTTATTTTAGCTTTTTGAATTATTTTTCTTATAGAAATTATATTATAGATTGTAAAATTTTGATCAGGTGGAGATCACAATTGGATCTCAGCAGAAATAATAGTAAAGATATATTCGAGTACAGTCTAGATTTTAATATACAGCATGACGATCAGGTTTGTATGTAATAATAAATTTTAATTATATTTTTTTATAATTCGTATAATATTACATATGAAAGTTTTTTTATAGATGGAATGGGAGCCGTACAAGTTAGTGATACACTTGTTACCAGAATTTTGTACGAATGGAAATGGTATTTGGACATCAGTTGTGCCAATTGCATGTTTTAATATTATTGAGTGGCACCAGCCCGATCGATGTTTAAGACAATTTGGAATGGATCAACCGATACCACAGGCAGCCCAATTTAATGATAATGTGCACTCAATTGATTTATGGGGGTATACTGATCATAATTGGCCTGAGAAATTTTATAGTTTTATTCACGAGTGAAATAATCGGCATAGTCACTGCATTATGGGTCCTCCTCTTTGTGCCCCCTTACATCGCAGATCACAATATATGCAGTGGTATACATCACGCACGAGACGGTGGATAATCCCGATTGGAGCCTCCATCGGTGCATCAGTATGATTAAATATAATTTTTTAAATATTTGATTAATAATATTGAAAAATATTAATAACATCAACATTTTTTGCATGTAGGCTGATCATACTGAACGAATCAGACACACTGATATGGGTTCATCATCTACTGTAGAATTTGGTATCCGTATGGCAACGGACAATATATTGGGTGTTGTTGGTGCATTTGATAGACGGTTGAATGATTATCCCAGGCAGCCTGTTTCGGAGACAATATCAGTTTGATAGTGCAAGTGGATCACGTAGATGTAATGATTGTGAAGCTGGGCCATCTAGATTGAATGTTGATCTGAATATCAGTTTGTCTTCAGCGGATCAACAACAGTTTGATGTGCTTACACAGACGGGTCCATCACTTCTATACGAGTCCATACCATATGACCAAACGGGGCTACCTTTTCAATACCGTTCCAATCCAATTATCCAGGCTAGCCCATCTATGGAGCAAGATGATTTTTTTAATGAATTATTTAGTGGTACAAATCTTGTCAATACACAGGACTTAGTTGACCAGCCATTATATAGTGGTGGTTATAGTGATGTCATGCTAGATCCTCAATATCCAAATGTTGATGATACGAATAGTCAACTTGGGATGCTTCAAAATTAATTTGTGAATAATGTTCCGATGAAAACACAAAATTATCCACGTCTGTTTCTTGAATTGGATGCATGGATGCTAATGGACTGGCAAATTCAGTTTCATCAAAATTTTCGCCATCGCTGTCCATTTGCATGTTGACAGTTTCAGCTCTACATCATCATTAGGTGAGATATAATCATTGAACATTAGAACATTTTCAATACCATCATCATCCCCCAAATGAATTAAAGATTCATTTTCACCATCTGCATTAATGGGATTATATCATGTATTCTCGTTTGCATCCATATTTTGAGTATTGTCAAAAATGCTATCACATAGTAAATCAACATCTCTTCGATTATAAGACTGTCACTGCCGATGAGCACAAACATCTGTAACCTACTGAGTATAAGGCTGTTGATTGATATCAGGAATATGGGATATAGAATAGCGTTGACTGTCATCATAAACATGCGAACTGGAACGCCATTGATTATCAACATATACATGGAAAACAGAACGCCAACGACTTACATTTGGGACATGGAAAATAAAATTCCTAGGTTCACTATCGAGCTGTGTAACATGACCTCGCTCTGCACCACTTATCTGAAAAAAAAATTCTCTTCGTTGAACGACTTTTCCGTCTATTTTCAAAAAGTGATTTACTAAAAAAATCACCCACCTTTCGAATAATTGACCGTGTGGATTGACTCATTCTTCCAGTAGGTACCTGACTAACTGATCGTCGTAATTGACCTTCTCCTGAAGTTATGCTTGTCTGCGTTCCAATTAAATCACCATCCCGTCTATCATTATCTTGACGACTGATAGACCGTGTAGACTGACTAGGCAGAATTTCATTAAACAATTGATGATGACCTGCCTCAAGGTTTTCTCTCTCCACAGCCTCACTTTTAAATTGATATCCGTGTTCATATGTTGGTCTACTGGCTCCTGCACCCTTCTTACCAAGTACAACAATTAATTTCACCAAATTGTAATCATCATATCTCCTTAAATTATCATAAATTATATCTATGTCATCGTCTTCTACCAAATCAACCGACGTCCAACATAACGATCCTCGGTTGTACATTGGGCTCTTATAAATAATTATGGCAATCACGTCATTCATACCTAAACCCAATTTCACGTGAATTTTATGGATCAATTCCGGAAGAATTGGCCTATTTTTAACTCTCATCCTCCTTGTAATAGCATTCGCACCAGATACGTCGTATTAAAAACCCGATGCTCCAACACTAATTTCTCCTCCCGTGTGCATATAAAAATCAGTATATGTCGACATCTTTCAATAACTTATAATTGAAATAATATTATAATATATATTTAAATTTACATAATAATAATAATAATAATAATAATAATAATAATAAATTTAATAAAAATAACAATATTCTTGATCTACAATAATAATAATAATAATCATAAATTTAATTACAATAACAAAATTAATATCTACAGTAATAATAATAATAATAATAATAATAATAATAATAATAATAATAATAAAATTAATATCTACAGTAATAATAATAATAATAATAATAATTTTAAAAAAATTAATAACAATAACAATATTAATATCTACAATAATTTCTATAATAATAATAATTACAATAACAATATTAATATCTACAATACTTTCTATAATAATAATAATAATTATTATTATTATATTGTAACAATAACAAAATTAATTACTACACTATTATTAATAATAATAACAATAATAATATTAAGAAATTACTAACTGACAAAATATATATAATTTTAATAACAAAAAACGATAATAGTAATAATATCAACACATATTCATAATTTCTATAACGATTTTCTTTATATACAATATAAAAAATAAATATATTTAATTTATTAGCTTACCTTATTTTAAGAGTACAACTGCGATTTTCGTAACTTGTTACTCTAACTTCTGAATTTACTTTTGCATTGTAGTTAATAAATTTAAAATTATTATATAAGCAACCTTAAATTAATAATATTAAATTACAAATCAAAATTTATTAAATTGTATTTACCTTTCAGAATACTGTTGAAAATATATTATTGATCTGAAAAAAATATTCTCGTAACTTATTAAATATATGATAAGAAATATAAATTGATAATGTGCAATTAAAAGCGATAGGCAACATTTATATATAGGCGCGAAGAAAATTTTCTTTCAGCCGAAGAGTGGAAGGTGGGCCCGCTTTCATATTGAAACCGCTGGATACAGAAGCGGTTTCAGAGTCTGAAACCGCTGGGATCTGTTGCGGTTTCAGACTATGAAACTGCTTCTGTATCCAGCGATTTCAATCTAAAACCGAGCTTCCTTTTTCAGCAACTGACAAAACCGTTCCATGTGGCAGTGATTTCAGACCCATATTTCAAGCGTGTAAATATTTTCTGACACATATTAATTATGTAAATATTTTTTTAAAATATATTATTTAAATAAATGTCCCGGGATACTACACTAAAAATACCAAAAACAAAAAGGTCATTTCATCGCCCTGTTGGATAAGTTATAACGGGATTTTCTTTCTCTTTTCTCCTTTTGTATTTTTCTTGTTATCAGTAATTGATAACAACTTATTTCATTCCATGGCTCTGATATATATATATATATATATATATATATATCAGAGCCATGGAATGAAATAAGTTGTTTATATATATATATATATATATATATATATCAGAGCCATGGAATGAAATAAGTTGTTAATATATATATATATATATATATATATTTCCATTCCTTTCATCTGATTTTCGATATCAGAACTGGACCCACCTTCTTACCAAACACAACCCACCTCTCTTGTCTCTCTTTGCTTCTCTTTGCTTTTCACTAAACTGATAATAACTTAAAATTAATTTATACAAATATATATTTTTTAAATCCAATTTTTTTAACACTCTTAGCTTTTACTTTTTATAGCCAAACTTTTTAGTGAAATAGGCCCCCAACTTTGACCCTAAAAAATAAAAAATTCTCATTAGTCCTTTCTATCGATATTATGTTTACAAATACTTCTACCCAAAATATTAACGAAGTATTGGATGATTCAAATTGTATTGGATTGAAATCGCTAACTAAAACAAAGAGATTATAATATCCACATGTTAATATGATAGAAATAAATAAATAAATTTTTTTATTTTTAATTTCAATTAGGGTCTCAATTTAGATTTTTTATTTTTAATAGTTTATTGTCTATTTTTACAGATGAAATTGATCTAACCATAACATGAGTGTTAAGTAGGGATAATCAAATATCGGTTTAGTTCAATAACGAAACTGAACCGCTAAAATCGAACACCGATGTTTTAGAATTTTAGTCAACCGAACAGAAATTATAAGACAACCGAACTCAAATCGAACCAAAGTTATTGGTCAATTCGGTTCGGTTAATCAGATAACTAAAATTTAAAAACTATGAATCGAAAAAATAAAACAACGTCGTTTTGAACAAATATATAAAACGGCGTATTTTGAACAAATATACAAAATGATGTCGTTTTATATAAATATCGGTCTGTACAGTTATTTCTCGATTTTTGCCTTTTAAAATTGAACCGAACCATATTAACCAAATTTATCGGAATTTAAAAACTATAACCAAATCGAAAAACTGAACCAAACTAAAAAATCTACCGGTTTGATTCAGTTTTTCGATTTTAACCAAAGTTTGCTCACCTTAAGTGTTAAGAAGCCTATATGACCCTTTAAGCCAATGAATATTATACATTTTAGGTTCTGTTTATCAAGCAAAATGTTAGCATAGCACAGAATGAGGGACAATAACGTAAATTGCTAATCAAAATGTATATTAACGATATGAAAATATTTGTTCTGTATACTGTGTACATATATGGGTAACGTATCATAAGATATGACAAAATTGGAAAATGCGATGCACTGTCTTTTGAGTGGTCGCTTCTGTTCTTCTTACAGTCCCGCTCTTCCTTTACACTCTCCACTTCTAGTAAAGTGGCCTCTTGCAATTTAGAGAAAGAGATCTATCACCTATATCAATTATGGAAATTAAACTATAAATTCCCATCCAATAAAAGGAAAAACTTTATCAATAGGAACAAAATAGAATAAAAACTTTTAAGAAATTAATAATAAAATTTAGGGCTTAGGGGTGTGCATCGGAACCCAACCCGATTAACCCGAAGTTTACATATTTTCTTCACCGGACCCCACCTTACATAAATATCAAGCCTTACCTGAACAGCCCGATATTTTTCAGGGTCCGACCCGAACAATCCGATTAATCCGAAATTAATTTTTTAATTTAAATATTTAAATTAAAATCCTAAATTAATACAAATAAATAATATTAAATATCATAAAAAATATTTTAAAAATACAACAAACTAACAATTTCAAAATACATTAAATATATATTATATATTAATTAACATTATAGAGAAATTATAATTTTTTATTTATATATTAAAAATTCGGATTGTTCGGGTTAGTCGGATTTCACCCGACTCGACCCGAAACCTGATTAACACTCACTATAATAATTGAACCAACCCTAAAAAACTGATTAATTTCACCCGAATATATCGGTTCGGCTCGGATTGGTCAAATTGATCGGATCGGATTGGTTTTTGCATACCCCTATTAGGGCTTATTTAGGAGCCGGAAAATGAGACCGGAATTTTTTTTTGTATTCATTTATAAAACTGTACGAAGTGAATGTGAATTTAATTTATCGAATTATAGAATATATTGCAACTAAAAGAGAGGGAAATCAGTAAGAAAAATAACTTGATTGGATGTTTAACAAAAAAATAAATAAAAATATACGAGAATCACTTCTAGTTTAAATGATTAAAGTTTTAATTAATTATATTAATACTTTGCATGATTTTTTTTTTGCGACAATACTTTAAATAAATTTAATTCATAATGGTACTTTACTGTAATAATTATTTAAAAAGATTATGCCATGATTGTGATTTCTTAGCTGCATAGCTTAATGCTTATGTTCATTCCTAAAGAAAAGGCTTCAATTTCGGTAGCCCTGTAGGGAAGAGGATTATGGCTAGTTGACAAATTTAGTGAATATTATATTCCTTGAGAAAAAAAAATAAATAAAAAAAAAGGAAGTGGAGGAATCTGTAGAATCAAATCACAGAATATTTTATTGCTTCCAAAAAGAAAAAAAAAACCCCTCGAATTAACAAGTTGAGGAATCTTAAAACAAAGATGTATGCGTTATTTTTAAATTAATAGAATATCATATTATTCGTTAAATTTTTTAAAAATATAAATAATATTTTTATTCTATTAAAAATTATACGAAATAGTTCCTTTTTTTAATAAAAATAAACTTTTATTAAAAAGTGATACAAGAATGGAGAACTAAATTCCAAATAACAAGGTTTGGCAAAAAATAGGCAACACGAGCTAGATTATGCGCTACATTATTCGCAAATTTTTTAACATATCTAAAACGGATATTAGAAGAAAAATCACTTAAAACTTTACAATCATGAATAATATTATCAAAATCAGAATAATTGTAAGAATCAGCCTCCAAAGTAGAGATAACAATTTGAGAGTCTAACTCTATAATAGCCATCGAGAAGGGAGAAGGTTTTAGCCAACTGAGAGCTTCACGCACCGCCATGGCTTCAGCTTGGGTGGGATCTGAAATACCAGTGGAGCACACACAACCAGCAGCTATGAACGATTTATGGTGATCACGCACGACAAACGCCAGACCTGCAGAGTGACTGTTAGAGAAAATTACAGCATCTGTATTGATTTTTATCCATTCCAAAGGAGGAGGGGTCCATGAGAGGGGAAAAGAAGTGGAGCTGGAGGGAACTTCACTATCCGTTCTCCTAGTTCTTAAATTTATTAAAATATACTTTTTATAATGTGTTATGTATTTTTATACGATTAATATGACATTTTTTTAGAAAAATAATTTAATATTTAATTAATTCGAAAAGATAATTTATTAAACAGTAGACATTATCCCTTAAAATAAATGCAAATTACGTCGTGAATTCATTATGTAACTATGACTATAAATACACTAATATAATGTTAGTTAATTTTTTTACAATAATAGTAATAAATTGAGAAAAATGGTATGCATCGCTTTCCAAATCCACTACTAGATATTTCTTTAAATCATACCCATGTGAAAATGATAAGATTGCTACTGTACTTTGTTCAAGTCTAGGGCAAGCTTACTTCAGATCTATTGGCTCATTTGCTTCCAATACATTGACATTTGATCATCAGCATTTGTCACCTTCTTCAATTTTTTATTTTTATTTTTAAAATCTTTTAACTACTATTGAATTCAATTAGGACTTCAACTCATACCTCAAATTACTATTCTTATATTTTTTACTTAAAAAATTTAAGGTAACTTTTATTTTTAGTTTTTTTTTATATCTTTTTGGTATTAGAATCTTGCTGGTACAATTAATTTGGATTCAAATATTTAATAAATTTTTCTAAAAATAATTAGAATTTAAGTATTTAAAAATTCTTTATATATACATGACTTGAACTCAAAACTTCTAACTAAAAAAACAAAAATGCTACTCTCCATATTGATCAATTCTAAATTATTAGAACTTATAAGTAAAAAAAGATGAATTGGGGGTTAGCTAGGCCCGATATGCTGGACATAATAAGTCGATCTCCAAAATAAGAAAAGGCTAACTCCCGCGTGCAAGGATTAGCACTTTGATTTTTAAGTCAAAGAATGTAGAGAGAGAGTAGTAATGCAAGTAATATATTGTTCTTTAAGTCCCTCTTTGTATATATAGTTGTTAGGTAGTTAGAGTTTATAGGGTTACAGTATTTGAGTATCGGATTTTGAATATTTACTATTAGCAGATTTAGATTTCTAATGTGACGGCATACAGAATATGGGGTGCGTGATGTGATAGGCAGAGTAATGTTAATAAATTGGACATCAAATTCGATCAAATTATTCTAATATATGCCAACGCAAGTGATTGATAAAGGCAAAAAAGTATCAATTGGGCTTGGGTCTGGACATAAGTACCATAAATTAGATATTATTACGGATCATCCTTGAGAGTAAACTAAACTTCAGTCTTTTAAACCAATACCATTAAGGCAATGACAGTTTGAAATTAGGGAGTCGAATTTTCAGGAAATACAAATTTCAAATTCAAATGATTATAATTTTTAATAGCATACCTCCGGCAATCTTTATCCAAATAAAATATAATATTTTTTATACTCCAATCAATCCTAATCGCATTTATCCTCAAATCCATTAACAAGTCGAACATATAATCCTTTATTGTTAGAAAAACGAGGATTCGCTTATTGTTTGTGATATATTCATTGCTGCAACTGAGTTCATATTCGAGATTTACGTTCATATTATATAATATAATACTTATATAGAAATCGAATTAACATATTCATGCTCTCTATATAATTGGTAAAAATTGAGTTAACCTTCGGAAACTATTTCCATATTTTACTTTTTAGAGGCGTAAAATATAAGAAGGCCTAATGTGCAATTTTGCTCCTGAAGTTAAAAAGAAAAATAATATTATCCCTAAAGTTTATTTGTGTACAATATTTCTTTGGATATTTTCAAAAATGTGTAATGAAGTCACTGTCTTAATATTTTCGTCAGTTTAACTGAAAATCGTTAGTTGACTGTCTATATAGACATGTAATTTGATGTTTACGTGTGTGTTCACGTAAGCGGTTAACTAATAATTTTCAGTCAAACTGATGAAAATATTAGGACAGGAGTTATATTACACATTTTTTGAAATATCTGAGAGACCATTGCACGTAAATAAATTTTAAGAGCAATATTGTTCTTTTTGAAAAATTTTAAGGGCAAAATTGCACATTAAGCCATATAAAAATTATGACACAATTTTTAACAATCACGTAGATAATTTTTATATAATTTCCAATAACTTTAAAGTTGGGGTGAGGAAAAAAATTATCAATTAAAAAATTGATCTGAAATCGAGTTGATTTTAAATTAATTAAACTAATAATTTAAAATTACGATTTTTAATTTTAAAAATCGACAGTTAATCGATATATATATATATATATATTGTGATACAATTATATTTATAATTATCAATTAATTTTTATATGATTATTTTATTTTAGTTTTTATAAATATTTTATATATTTCTTATTTTATAAAAATAAAAAGTCCAATCTTAATAAAGCATACTGTTTAAAAAAATCTTAATTATATTAAAAAATACAATCTCATATAAAATGATAATACTATTAAATTTGAGAGAATAAAATTTAATTTGAAACAGAGAAATATAATAAAAAATACTACAAAATATTATGAATTAAAAAAAATATATTAATGTATTGAAGATTATATATGTATTTATAACTATAATACATTATAACAAATTTGAGTTAATAAATAAAATAATTAATATATTCTCCATTATATTACATTACAATATTTTATATCAAACATAGCGATCAATTATGGGTTGATTTTGGCTATTTTCTTATGTGGTCCACATTAGTATTTAGATTTTTAGAGGCTACTAGACCATTTCCAAGAAGCCAGGACTATAAAAAAATCGCATGCATATATGCAGACCGGACTATAAAAAAAATAGCTGGAACGACTTAATTAATTTAGTTTTAATTATTAAATAAATTGCATTTGTGGCTTCTAATATTTGTTAGGAAAAAATTATATTTTAATATCTGTATTTTAATGATTTTATACATTAAGTTTTTATATTTTTAAAATTATATATTGAGTCTCTAAATTTTTTAAAGAGAACACATTAAGTTCAAAATATACAGCATAAACGGTAATATAATACGCATTCAGTTAAAATTGAATATATTTTAACGTAATATTATTATTTTTAATATTTATTTGAAATTAATGCGTTTTAAAAATAAGTTCAGGAAAATTCTATATAGTTTTTAAAGTATGAAAATATAATATATAAACATATAAAATTTAAGAAATTTAATGTGTAATTGTTAAAGAATGGGAAAGGTTGCCTATTTTATACTCCAAAATTTAAGCAGGAGTCCCTGCCCACGCTGATTCCTATCAGTGAAAAGCCCTCCTAAAATCTCTCGCTCACCGGATCTTGTCCCAATTCTATAATCCAAATGTGTAAAATTTCTGCCACGTTAACGCTGGTCACTTCGTACTGTAACTAACATGTTACTTTACTTTATATTCTCATATCTGAAACGAGAATGGCGTGGGCTCCAAAGTTAATTACTCCGTTTTCCCTTCTTGTACGAAACTACGCATTTGCCTTTTTCCATAATTTTAGTAAATTCGCGACACTCTCGAGGGTATAGTAGACTTTTTGAGTCTGACACACCAAACATAACAACCCTATCCATTTAGTAGCTTAGAAGAAAGTAGAAATGCAAAGAAGATAAGCAGTCCTGCTTCTGTTCAAAGTTTCACACTGAAAATATTCTGCTACAGTTTTCACAGGACGAACTTGCCCTTCGTTTTCCTTGAGAATTGCTAATTAGTCCAATTTTTTCTCTGTCCCTACATTCAAAGAACTTCTGCTGCTCGTAATTTTTCTCTCATCTCAACTTTCTAGAGCTTTCCTTTTTCATTCTCTCAGCTTTCCTTTTCGTCATTTCTCGCTTATGGATTGTTGAAGTATTGAAGGAGAAAAGTAGTATTAAAATGGATTTGACGGAAGGAGTTGGTGAGAGCTCGTCGCCGCCGAGGGGCTTTGCGAACTTCAGCAACTATGACGTGAGAAATGATGTGTATAATCGCTTTGTGGACAGTGGCCATGAGGAGGCTGTTTCTAATCCTGAGCTGTTTCGAGAGCTTCTTGATTCTCACTTCAATCGCTTGCCTGCTAGGTAAATGTTTCTTTTCAACTCTCTTTCTTTCTTTCCTTTTTAATTTTTTTTTTATACTGCGTCAATGCGTTTGTGCTTGCTCGTCTTTATGTGTTTTGTCTTCCTTCATTGAAATTGTGATGCTGATTTTTCTTTAAATTTTGAGGTATAGTCACTGTTTGAATCGGTGATGGTACCTATGTAGATAATAAGAATGTGGATGTGTTATTTTTTCTTTCTTAAAGATTTCGTAGAACAGTTTTAAAAATTGTTGCTCTGTTTAAATTTGGTGCAGGATTTGGAATTTTTTATTAAGAATTTTCTTTTGTGGATTTAATTTCTGGAGAATGATAGAATGTATTGGCATTTAGCATAATCTGGTTGCTGAAAATAAGGATGTTATAGTTTTTTTTTTTAAAGCGGAGCAAAATAAAATTGGGAGGAACTATCGCGAGCACTTTAAAATTTACAGAAATTGAAATGTGTATTGCCTTAACTTATTCATTTCTGGAATATACAGAAAGCTGTTTTTGATTTGAAGTCTCAAATGCCCTTACGTGCCTCTAAGTATGTGCTTATCTATTTCTAAGCTCTCATTATTTTGCTCCTGGGTGGCGCCATGCCTTATGCACATCGTTTTTCTCTTCTGCACTGGACAGAAAATTTTCCTTTGTGGATTATTATGAACTTATTGTTTTGTACTTGCTTGTTTTGTATCAGTTATGGACTTGATGTTAACATGGATAGAGTGGGAGATGTTCTGTTACATCAAAAACTTCTTGCATTGGCAAAGGATCCGAATAAAAGACCTGCTTATCATATTCGTTTCTTGGAGGTAGGAACCCTATATTAAGTATCAAATTTTCAACTTGTGTCTCTGACTGGAGCTTAACTTAAAGAAATGACAAAACCGTTTCTTTCAGTTTTTGGATATGGATGTCGTGGAATAGCACTTAAACTCATTTTAAAGAATAACAAAACTTGTTTCTTTTGATTTTTTGGGCATGAAGCAAAGTAATAGGATAAGTAATTTCATTTTGCTTTCAATATGCATAATGTTTATGTTGAATGATCCAAAAGGAAAAATGTCTAGAGATTTTTGAGATCTGCTTGATTGGGGCGTATCTTTGAGTTTAGGATTAATTACTCAAAATCCCCAAATCTTTTTTCTAGGTTTCCATTAGATTTCCAACTTAAAAATTAGAACAACTAGAATCCTAACTTGTCATTGATGTTTCAGTTAGACACATATGTCAATCTTGGCATTTAAAATTAATGGTTGGATGACGTGGTAAATGAAGTTGGGGTTTAATTGCAATGTTAATGATAGAGTATTGTTCTAATTGAAACATCAAACATTAATGATTGGTAATAGTTCAATCAATTCATCTTAAACCTGTAACTAAGTTGCCATCACCATCTTTCCATTGAGCCAAATTGATAGAGGGGTCTAATTGAAATGTTGATGGCAGGTTAGAGTTAGATTTCTTCTAATTTGGAGGCTGAAAATCTAATTGAAAGCCAAGTGAAAGGTTAGGGAGATTTTGGTAATTAATCCTTGAATTTAAGAGTCATACTGAAGATGAGATATCTGCAAATGTAGAAGGTATTTGCTAGCTTGGTAATAGGGTATTATAGAGGAATCTGGGGTATAAATTAATTTGCTTTCATTCTAATGTTGGGCTGAGTATGACAGAACTTGTGTAAATTTGGGATCCTGTTAAATTGATGAATTGGTTTAAGTATAGTATTGATCAATAAATATAGCATGAAAAAAGTACAAATAGACTTTTGCTAGAGATGTTTGGTGTCAGATTGTTATGGGAGGCAGCTTGGTTAATTATAGGAATTTCATGGATCTTTGATCTGGCTGAGTTGATTGAAGTTGAATTGACTTTGAGATATATATGCATTTCTCATGTATAGACAAGAAAAGCTTGTAGCATTGGTTCCTCGTAATTTTTTTTTGGTCTTCGGGAAAAAGAAAAAGAAAAAGGAGGGTCTTTTGTGAGAACAATTTATTTCTCTATCCTTGAGAATAGACAGCTTTTAGTTTTACATGTTGGTTTATTTAGAAAAAAAATATTTTTATTCCTAAATAAGTGGCCATTTAGAAAAACAAGGTATAATTACACATTATCTTCATATATTAACCTTGCTTTAATAGATAGTTATTGGTCCATTAAAGAGGCACAATATTTTAGAGGAGGCTAATTTAGTAAATCACTAAATGAATTAATGCATTTCTTAATCTCGGTGAAAAGCTCAAAATGGACACTTAAAAGGGAATGGAGGGATTAGTTATTTTCATGTACATGGTGATCTTGTTATGCTTGGGCCTGAACCTTGGGTGGACTTCTGTGGGCTCTTTTTACTTATGAATAGGAGGAGAAAAATGACTACCAAGTTGAAATGGCATTTCGTCCCATGTATATAGTTATATTACATAGATGATATAAATTGATGAGCAGCAGCATTCAGAGTAATTCATGAAGTGCTTGGTTAGTTTTTGAAGTGCTAGATTTTGTCAAGTTGGCATTTGAATTGCCGAATAAAGAATTTAGGTATAATATTATGGCATCGGATTAAGGCTGTTTTGCTTTGTGAAGAAGATGGGAAAAACCTTAATAGTTTTCTCAAAGATAAAAATAAATTTACAAGAGAGCTGAAAAATTTCAATTAGCATGCTTTGATTATTTGTACTGTAAATAACTCGCTTTTTATAGGGATTGCAAAGCTGTTATGGATAAGACATTTACAAAACTATCCAAAGGGTAGTCAATGATGCTTGAAATTTCATAAAATGAGGGGGGGATCATTGAATCTTCTGGGTTTGAGGTATACATACCGAGATCAATGATGATGGGCTGCTTTTTATTTGTCTCCCTTTTGGGTTCAAAATTTTCAATCTGAATTTTTTAAGACTTTGCTTTTTGAATATGTTGATTCAATTCTAAATTATTGGCGAGAAACATTTCCTTCTTGCTTTCTGTTATCTAGAAGTTACTGACATCTTAATGTTATTGATTTACTCAATGCACCATCCATTGCCTACCATACTCATCAACCTTTAAATGCTCCATTTCCTTCTTTCATCAATTGAAGCCTTCTCTTTTGACTCTCTGGCAAGCTAAACTTGTTTTCAATTAGCTTCTTTAACAACTGTTCGTTATAATGTAATTTTTACCTTTTCTTATCGTGTTCTATGGGAAGCTAGATGGTGATTATTACAATGATTTTAATTTAGCTCTATAAATAACCCTAATTCTTTTTCATTAGTGGAATCTTTTGACTTTAATTATGTGTTCCTTATTTTTCAGTATTGGAATTTTTTGACTTTAACAATGTGTTGTTGGGATATCCAATGCTTAGATAGTAGGCTCAAAGTCCTACATTGACATTGAGATTTTGATGTTCATGTGTTTTGCTTTTTTGACTAGAGATACCTTGCTTGAGATATGAACCTTGTATTGTTTCAGTAATGCAGCTAAATTTCATTATTTTCTTTGCTTTTTCTCCCAATTTTGGATGAATAGAACCTTTGCACCAGGACAGAGGGGGGTGGCGACCAACAACTTATGAATATTATTTCTACTGAAAGGCCCGGTTTTGATGCAGAGAGTGAAGAAGATTTGCCATTGAATGAGAGGTATTCAACTTAATAGATTAGAGATCTTGCTTCATTTGTGCATGTCTGTTATCTTCTAAGTGAGCATTTGTTCTATGTTACTGATAAGGTTTCAGCATACAATAAATTGTTGTTTTCTCTATTCTTATTTATTCAATTTCTGTAAGTAGAATCAGGGATAATGCACTAGACTTTGAGCCCTGTTCTAAGCTAGAGGATCTAAATTTGGATGTTAGAAAGACTTCCAAGGGCATGGAGGAAACATATCACAGAGAGAATGTTTCCAGAAGGTACCTCAACAGAGCATTTGTCACTACATTTTTTTTTCAATAATTCTGAAGGAGCAAATAGACCATTGCTATTTTGTAATAGTAATTCCAGAATAGAGTTTAACTTTTGCCAATGAGCTAATGATGTACTTCATATTATGATTGTAAATGTTATTGGTTATCATAAATATCAGTTTTTTCATTTTCCAGGTGGCCATTTGAACTCTTTTCTTGTTTATAAGGTGCTAATTAGCATGACAAGTTGAAATGAAAATATTTGCAATGATTTTATATTAGATAGATCTGTCTTGTAGAATGTAAACTAAGTTGTTTGTTTGGGAATATGCAGGCAAGAATATGTTAGCATTCCAATTCATGAAGTAATATTTTCTACAATTGACAAGCCAAAGCTTCTTAGTCAGGTATGTATAGGTACAAGATGCTCTTTGTTTTGTGTTTGATACTTCCTGTTATTTCTAATTCTTGTTAGCTTTGATTGTTCATTACCATGGGTTTGGGTCTTAAATAACAAGTAGTTTTATGTGACTGACTTTTGACTGCAGTTCCATGGGACTTGTGGTTGATGACAACCCGAGGAAAATACAAACAACTAAAAAACCAAAATTGGATTTCTTTTCCCTTTCTTCCTTTATTTAACTTTCTTTTGTTTTGCAAGTCAACAATAACTTATATTAGCAATTAGGGTGCTCCTGAGTTATGGACATTCTTCTGTCTTTTCTTTTCTGTTGTGTATAATGTTACTAATTTTGCTGGTCATTTTACTGCCTATATCATGGTAAACAAATTTCTGCACTTTTTGGTATTACTGTTTTAGATGCACTTTCTTTTGATTGCTTAATGATTTTTATTATATAATTCACTTTGAAATTCTGCGAAAATGATAAAGGAAAGATATGATTGGTGAAGCCATTAGGTTCGGATTCTGTGATATAAAGAATGATCATATGTCCGTTCAGGATATTTGAAGCCACTTGTAATATCTTTTTGAGGAATTTTAGGGATTATGTTGTTCTCTTCTACTAGCCTCAATTACTGAAGCTGCAGATCTTTAGAGACCCACTTTTTTTTTTTCTTTCCCAAGCCCGGGTAAGGGAGGAGGGTTGTGGTAGGCTGACAATCAACGTAAAACTCGTTACTCTTATGGCATGGATTATCTGGATCACATGTATGACATGGACCCATAGATATTCCGGTACGAAGATGTGAGTGTTATTTGGAAGAACTAAAGAAAAAGGGTGGAGGCAGACCAAAGATTGCATGGAGAGCAATGGTTTCCAAGGACTCACAATTCCTTGATATTGAGGAGGATGTGGCTTTGGACAGAGGGATGCCATCTGGCATGGTTTAAGGCTTAGTTATTGTTGTTGTTAGTATCTTAAAATTCACATTTCTAACTAAGAAAACCTTGTGATATCTGTATGTATTTTAGTAAACTTAATGGAGGTTGTGGAATTCATTGGAACAACATAAAAGATCTTTAAGAAATATGTCAAGCATTTACTTAAAAATTGTTTGTAGGAAGTATGAGGAAAGTAAAAACATTGAAATTATGTTGAAAAAATTAAATGGTTGTGGCCTGATTTATTTTGAAAATTGAAATCTTGAACTGTGAATTTGTTTTGATAAGCTTCTATTTTCTTCCAGCTTTCTGCTTTGCTATCAGATATTAACCTTAACATCCGAGAAGCACATGTATTCTCAACAACGGATGGCTACTCTTTGGATGTATTTGTGGTGGATGGATGGCCTGTTGAGGTATTTGTGATTTGATATTAATGTATATATTATTTTTTTGTTTGCTCTGTCATTTGGAGATTCATACACTAATTGTTTTATGAAACCGTTCTATTTTTTCATTTCTGAATTGTATAACTCATCTCTCTGACTTGAGGATCTTTTTGATGTGTAGTTTTGTCATTTTGGTAGTTTTTTATTTTTATTTTATTTTATTTTTTATTTTTGTGTTAGATTTCGTGCATAAGTTCCTGGGATTGTGCTTGAAATTCAGTGAAACAATTAAATTAATTAAGTGAAACAATTAAATTAATTAAAGTAAATACTTAAACTTGTTGCCTTTGACGAACTTCATGTTTCCATTTCCTTCCAATTTTAAAATCTATTCCATTTGTTTATTTAAAAAAAGAATGCCTTGCCTCAGGACAATGGCCTTATATTAAATTAAGGAGCATTGTGATTATATTTCTTTATGACAGGGTCCTGTGCTGAGTCCAAATGTTGCTGACTTTGCAATGTTGTGCCCAGGATACAGATGGCTTGTATAAGGCTATGGAAAAAGCACTTGCTAGAAGTGAGGTAAATTCTGTTTCAGCATGATCTAAATTTCTTTTTGGAAAATCTATTTTATTTAAATGAAGAATTCAAACTATTCTGCATTAGAGAAGAAGATAGTATTTCTGAATTTTCTGGCTCTTGTTTCTGAACATAGCTTTTGCAATTATCTGGTAGAACTTACAAATATTGTAGGAGAAAAATTAATTCTCACTAGAAATGAATAGATGTGTACTCGTTGGTGCTTGTTGATGTAGCGGATAAGTACTTTGTTGTAAATCAGAATAGATTTTTCTTACATTTGGCAAAAAGCTTTTTTATTATTTTTTTTCCTCTCCCTGCTTAGGGTTTGGGGAAGTGTTTGCAATTTGTATTTGAGGAGGATCCATATATCTATTGCCTGAAGGTTTTGGGTGGAAAATGGGGATGGTGTCAGGCCCACAAATATGGATCTCTCACTGGCTTTATGCAAAGTCTAATTAGGCAGCTCTTAGTGTTAAATGGAGCGGGATAAATTCTCTTGTTGTGCAGCTTGTCCAATTAATAGAACAGGAAAACAAGATTTTAAGATATTGATAGTAGAACAAGACAACTGCAAATGATAGTTGCTGTTTACAGTCCTAAATGCATTTTGATGGCAATTGTAAGTCTTTATTCTCAACTGTCAGTTCCAAGTACTTCCTTTTTCAGAAGCGTTATCACAGCTTGACTTGATTAAATGTGCTTAATCATATTGAATTCTATGACTGATTTTGCAATGGAATTCCTGTCCTTTGTGCTTTCTTTGTTTCATTCTTCGACGGTTCATCTAGATAGCAGTAGAACTGTGTCAGAATGTGAAGTGATTGCAGGCTTGCTTCTTTTCTGGAGGACTATTATCATGGGATTAGACATAATGGGCTGCAATTTGACTTAAAGACTTACTGGCCACAAGATCTCTAACAAACAGTACACTTTTTTGTTTTTCAGCCGGACATGGTTTATTCATACTTTTGATATGTTTGTGAAGCTGCATATCTATTGTGCTTCTTCTATGCCTGTACTTATTTTTCTTCTAGAAATAAAGGCATCAACTTTAGTGAGCGTTCCTGTGAGTGCCCCCTGCATTGTGTCAGCTGTTTATAAAATGGCTCTAAGTTCAGTATCCTGGCCTCCAATTAAGAACTAATCTCCTTTTAGTTTGGGATTCTTGTCTACTGAGGCTTACGCCAGAAATATACAAGGTCTTTACCCAATACAGGATAAAAAGATTTTACTACCAAGATTTGTATCCTTACATCCAAACAACAAAATATTTATTCACAAATGGTTTGTAAAATTTGAAAATTTATTTGGTGAGTATGACAAGGAGTGATGGTGCTCTAGTTTGCTTCCTTTTCAGTAGCAACTCTTATGTTGTTTCTGGCAGCTAATTACTGGCTACCATTGCTGAAAATAATTAGAAACCTAGATTCATGTCATGGAAATTTTGTAGTTCATAAAATATATGAGCTAATGAGTGGATCTTACCTTGAATTCTCAACTTTGAGCTTTTCTTTGGAAATTGGTTTTCGTGCCAAATTTGACTCTCTTAGATATCCTGAAAATAATAACTTGCTTATTGCTTTTTTATTTGTGGCAGTTTCTTCTTTGTTTGAGTGGAAAACCAATACCTGCAAAACTTTTATGACTATACTCTTTGAACGTATAGGGGTCATGGTCAGGCTCCTCACATGCTCATTTGGCTATGGATAAAGCTTCAACAGCACCGACAAAATTTGGAGATCTGGAAATAGATAGACGACTATTGAAGATAGGAGAAAGAATTGCATCTGGATCTTGTGGAGATTTGTGAGTTTGGCCTTGTAAACTTGATACTTTCCAGTCAACTTTTATTTTTAGTTTCTTTTGTATCTAAAACTTGTTTATTTTACTATTGTCCTTTCACTGCTAACTTATGCTTTCTACAAAGGTATCATGGAGTTTACCTTGGTCAAGATGTTGCTGTTAAACTACTTAGATCTGAGCATATAAATGATACTCAAGGAGAGGAGTTTGCTCATGAAGTTGAAATTCTAAGGTGAATTAGAGTTTTAAGCTGTTTGAGCATTTTGTTTTTTGAAAATCTTTTATGCTAAGAACACGACTTTAACATGTTAAAATAAGAGCTATTTCTTCCTGTTTTGATCATATTACTTTGTCAAATATCCTAACTTCCTGAAGTTTGAAGATTCTTCTAATCAACTTGCATGAACTCTGAAGGATGAAGGACCGATGTTACTAGAACTTTGCTGTAATAAGATGTATACTGGCATTAATTCAATCGGTGAACAAATTTCTGTTTACGTTTCTCATAATCTGGTTGATGCATATGCTGGGTGTGGTTTGAATAATACAATTCACCTCATAGAACTGGAAAAAGCAATGCCTTTGCATGCATCAAAAAGCATCTTTTGGTCCCTTAAATATTAAGTTCTTTTCTAATGAATCCCCATACTTCTAATATTGTTTAGTGGGTCCCTAAACACTAATTTTAGTCCACAATGGGTCAAAATAGGGACAATAAAAAAAAATGATGGTTTAGAGATTCAATTTCTGCTAAAACATTAATTTTATATTCAGTCTGTCAAATTTTGTTCCTAAGAGTGCTACAATAATTGTTTAAGTTTGGGCTCGAGATAAAAACAAAAAAGTAACTTAATAGTTGAGGGGCCAAAAGAATTTTTCTTTTCTTCTTTTTTCTCTCATCTAATCTTTAAACTTGGATATTGCACTTGTCACCTGGAAGATTGAATGGGCTGATCACTGATGTCTTTATCAAATCTACTTTTTGTTGTGCTTGCTTGTTGCTAAAAATTAAGATTCAATGTGCATTCACGTTGAATGCTGTCCTGGATATGTTATGTTCCTGATCTAGCTGTATGATGCATGATATGAAAATGTTACTATGTAGGATAGGACTCTTCAAAATAAAATCCAGCATTAATAATTTGACAGGTCATAAGTCCTACATCCTAATACTAAGCTATATGAAAGTGAATCTATATGTAAGCTTTTTCTTTTCTATTATTATTATTATTATTATTATTATTATGTCTAGTTGACAATTCACCTTCAATTGGATGACTGTCCAAGGTAATAACTCTTTCATTATCTGGGTTTCTGTTTTTCTTAATGCAGGCAGGTCCAACATAGAAATGTTGTTTGTTTTATCGGTGCATGTACAAAGTCACCAAATTTATGTATAGTAACAGGTAAATAATTCCATGCATCAAGCCAATTTTAACTTTGACAACTTCCACTGCCCTCTTATACTATTCCCATACCTCCCTTATCCCCCTCTTCTTCTTCCCACTGCCCTTTTTGTTTGATTGGGGACCAATCAATACATGCATGTGCTTCAGAGAACAATAAGCGATAGAGCTACTAGATCTTGCACTTCCAATAAGTGTGCAACATTGTGCATTCTACAACAAAAATGTTTTAGTTATCATCCTTAATTGCATTTTATGAGATCAAGGCTTAGTTGTGCATGACGTTGTTATATCATGCTTAATTGCATTTATGTATTAGTAAAGGAAGTACTTGGTTAGAATCAAAATGAAGATTAGATGTGGATGAAAACTTGTTTTGGAGGTGATTTAAAATTGCATTTAAAATACTAACTGAAGAGGTGATCTTTTCCTTCTTTCTTTCTTTCATCTTTTTTTTTTTTTTTTTTTTTTTTAGAGACTTAAGTTTGTCTGAATAACAGATTAATACATTTGATGAATCTAGCCAGGCAAATGGAACCTGCTTTTTCACGCATGGTACAAGTAACTTTTACAAAGAAATTATTACTCGATTGTTTGCATATTATTATTATTATTCGTTCTAATAAATGGCTAAAGCTTTGCCTACTCTTAATCTTGCCGAGTTTATGTTGCTCAATTGACACTAGACATCTGCATGGCTATCACTTGAATCTTAAATTACAATTGTCGGCCTTTGTTTTCTCTTTGCTTCCTTTTCTGTGACGTAAACTGAGTACTTAGATCTTATCTTGGTTTCCATTCAGCTTCTGACATATATAGTTCTTTATGCAACTAGCATTCTGGTTAGTGTTTTCTAATTGCTTAATTCTTCTTGCAGAGTATATGCCGGGTGGAAGTCTTTATGATTACTTGCATAAGAACCATAATGTACTGAAGCTTCCACATTTGTTAAAGTTTGCAATAGATGTTGCCAGGGGAATGGAGTATTTGCATCAAATAAATATAATTCATAGGGATTTGAAGACAGCAAATTTGTTGATGGACAAAGATAATGTAAGTATTTTTCTTCTGATTATTTAGTTCAGGTGGCTTTTAAATATGAAGTGTTCTGGATTCAACTTGTATAAAAATGGTCCTTGAATACAAATTATATTTGGAAAAGATCTTTCTAAATCAGTCTGTTGTGGTGATGTACTAACCTTAGCTTCATTTGTGGGGACTGCTTGTTGCATGTCACGATCAGCAATTTTGGATGTTTCTACTAATATTATTCTTGGAAACAGAGAAACATTATGCTCTTCCTAATGCGTGCAAAACTTTAATCAGATTTTGGTTTTTAGAATTTTCCACAAGTAATCATCAATTGGTAATATTTATCTTGTGGGTGGACATTGACTTGGTTGATATAGAGACTAAATTAGGTTGTCACAAACGCTGTGATTGATGTCTGCATGTTATCTTGAAGTCTTGAGGTTTGATCTGGTATATGTTTTCATTTCCTTGGTAATGATCAACTAATAGTTGATTATTTTTTTTTTCCTTCTGATTTAAAAAAGAAAACCAAAAAGAAAGATGGTGAATTGTCATCTTGTATTTATGATAAGAATAAAGGTCCATTTTTTTGTTTGAAGGTTGTTAAGGTGGCAGATTTCGGAGTTGCTCGGTTCCAGAGTAAAGAGGGTGTAATGACTGCAGAGACTGGAACATACCGATGGATGGCACCTGAGGTTTGAATCTTTTAGGTTTGCTTTGTGTTTTTGCCTTTTTAAAGTCTTAATTTTAAAGAAAGGCAGAAACTTACAGTGGTTCTGAGTTTGGGATCTTTGTGTCAAGTCATGACTTCCTATTTTGTTGGCTGCCAAGAAAAAAAAAAACTATCACTCTGCATTTGTTTTATGGAGTTCATCGATATTTGTAGTTAATCGTTGTCCTTTCTCTCTCCCTCTCTCTAACCTAAACAAAAAGCATAGATGATTTATGACCCAAAAAAAAAAAAAATCTTCCATTATTCTGCAAGCTTCCAAACTTCTTTGGTGTTTATTTATCGTGTGTGTTTATGTGCAAACAGTTCAATGTTTTAGCAAATCACACATCATATGTGTAGCAAGAGTTATCCAACCTTTTCATGTTTCACAATTAACATTTTGGTACTCAGATGGTATGCTTGTCTGCTGTATCTATTGGGCTTCCGCTGTTATTTTGGTTTTCTTTAGATAATAAATGCTGTGTTTGCAATTTATTATTTTTTAAATTCTTATAATTAATTATTATCTGACAGTAATATTGGATCCTTCTTTTGGGTCATGATTTGGTACATTGGACGTATTGTACGTTGGCAAATCTGAACCATTAGATAAAGAATAAAAAGATATTATCTTTTGATCCAATGGTACATTTTCATTGATGTGCAGTTTGTCTAATGTAATGTATGTACTCCTTGCTTTCACTCATTTGTTATTTGTCAGGGAAAACGAAATGCAGTATTTGCTACTTGTATTTCTGAAGCTTATGCCCCCCCCCCCCTCCCCCGGTTTAATGTGCAACTCATTTAAGTCTCTTATGCGGAATTCATTTTTGTTTTTGAAAGGTTATAAACCATCAACCATATGATCAAAAAGCAGATATATTCAGTTTTGCTATTGTACTATGGGAACTAGTAACAGCCAAGGTATATCCTGAGGTTAAACCCAGCTTTGTGCCTGTATAAAGAAAATTACAAATTTTGAATTATGAGCATTACTGCTGAGAAGATAATTCTCACTCAGAAGATTTATTGGTGTTGTAGGTGCCATATGAAACCTTGACTCCACTACAAGCTGCCCTGGGAGTGCGACAGGTATGGAGATCTATATAAATGTGATTTCATATGCATTTCTACATGGCGACTATCTGTTGTTAAATAAAAATGTGTCCATTAATTAATTAAACTGCTTCCCCCTTACAAATTCAAATATTCGACAGTAGTAATAGTAATATAATTAAGCTGCTTCCTGTCTTCATGGGTTCACTATCAGCATGAATACAAGCGACTTCTAATATTTTCATGATTGACTCTGTTGTGCTGTTGTCAAATAGATTTGGTTTTGGGGTTGAGCTTCTAGACGTTCCGTATATTTTCCAGGGACTGCGTCCAGATCTTCCCGAGGATGCTCATCCGGAGCTATTGGATTTGATGCGGAGATGTTGGGAAGCAACTCCAGCCAGTAGACCATCCTTCACCGAGATTACAATTGAACTTGAAAGACTTCTTCAAGAAGTTGAGGTGAGGTTCTCTTAACTTCACCACTCCCTATTTTTGCACATTTCAGCTAACCAGTCGTTTACTTGTCAGGGAGCTAAGGATGCAGCAAATGGCAGCTAAACTATTGCTTTATGCGAAATGCGATATTCTAATCCTTACATTTTGATAATTCATTTTTGTTATTCCCTTCAAAAATAGTTAACAGAGTCTTATGTACACGACTGAGGGAAAAAAGAATTTTCTCAAAGGCCATTACAATACTATAGAGCTAATAGAGGTGCCAATTTGTCATTGTTTTTGTTTTTCAATTAGCACACCCCTCATAGTTTCTTATAGAGGAATCCAGAATTTACCACGTTGTACGTTCTGCTGTAATACTTTTGAGTAGTAACTAATATAGTATGGAAACTTTTTCAACGCTTGCCTTGCTTTTAAGTGGAAGAATTGAAGTTATAATTGTAAAGCAAATGATGATGCACATTGGATTCAAGACATTGGCGAAGTATATGTTTTATGGTAATTTGCTTTTTTTTCAATTTTTGGGGGGCAAAAGCCCTAGCTAGGCAGAAATTAGGAAATTTAGTGCACATAGCATTCTCCATAAGAAGCCAGGAAAAAGCATTGAGCGGAGTCCCAGTAGACCAGCATGTCGGCCAGCACATCAGCGCCTCTATGTTTTATGGTAATTTTATGGCTTAATACATAACTAGCAACCCGTACTTGCTTACTTTTGTTATCACGGCCTCTCTATTTAAATATTTTTCATTTTAACACTTTAAACTGCTAATGTACTTGACTACTAACACCTCTGACGTAAGCATTTGTCTATGTGGCAAGAATGTTGCTGATTTGGACGAGGAGTGTGAATATTATGCAGTTGAGGAACGTGAAGGTAATTTTAAATTACAAATTAATGTTTACAAACGTTAAAAAGAAAAAACTTTCATCTTCTTCCTTTTCTGAACATAATTTGATTTCCTCTTCAAGCATTCTTTTGATTTAGAATGCCTTTCAAATAAAACATCCAAAAAAGATCCAATTGGATAATTAGACCAAAACCACTGATTTAATCTAGTTCATTTCAATATACAGTAAGAATTTCGGGAACAAGAACCAAAAATGGTTCTACCACCACCTCTAATTGCCCATACAATTAGAAAATCACAGATTGAACAAGAAATCGATATCAACAGTTTATCAAAAATACAAGTAGGAATAATAAAGTAGCAAGGCATAAAAAAGAAAAGAAAGAGAGATTTGAAGGAAGAAGAGACCATTGCCGTCCTTGTCGAAGAGATTGAGGGCTTCCTTGAACTTAGAGATCTGTTTGTCAATGGGTTGACCGGCCATATTTTGGAAGAAGATGAGCATTTGGAGATAAAGAAAATGGGAGAAACACAGAGAGAACGATAAATATGGCCTTAAGAATTCCTCTCTCTCGTTTTCCTTTTCCTCTACACTTGCAAACTCAGGGAACACTTGAATGGAAAATAAATAGAAAATTTCAATTTTTAGGTTCATTCTTAAGCCTGAGAAAAATGGGATGGAAATTCGAATACATACTTAAAAAATAATAGAAAATGAATATGCAATTAGAAAATTAGAGAATTATAATTTGAAAAAATAAATAGAAACTTAGAAAAAATTGGAGGAAGAAAAAAAATGAATACACAACTAGATCTTAACTACAGCATCCATCTCGTGAGAAAAAGGAAGCATAGCCGGCGATGGCAAGCTAAGGCGGCAGACAGGTGACGGCAAATGAAGACAAAGGCGGCAGATCTCCTTTCAAAAAGAGAAGGCGGCGACGGCAGGGAAAAGCAGCGACGACAAGCAAAGGCTGATGGCTTCCTGCTCTGTGGGACCAATCGATTTGATTGTGATTTCAAAGAGCGAAAAGCAAACGAGAGGAGAGATAGAGAGGGAAGAAAGACAGTGAAGAGAGAGATAGAGTTAAAAAATTTTACTGTACTACATGTTCAAATACAATTGGTTAAAAGTGATGAGTTAGTCATGTGTAATTTACGCACTCCTCAAATCAGCAACAGGCGTTTATTTTACTCATATTAGTAAGTGTCAAAATGATAAGCTATTAAGTTTAGGGGTCGGTATGATAAAATTGCACAATTATGAGGGGCTAATTATGTATTAAGCCTAATTTTAAATTCCCTTTTTTTATCAGTGGATCTAAAAACGAAACAATGGAGCAATTATTGTATGGATTTTGTCATTTTACAGTACACTGCCAGCTAGTAGGGATTGTATTATCAGATTTTGTCGCAAGTTCAAATAGGAATTTTAAAGAATGAGTGCCCGTTGTTTTCTGAGGCTCTTCTTTTTACCCCATTGGAGCGACAAGTTTCTTTCACTAATTATCCTCAAGTGTGATAATTGAAATCAAATAATTTCTATTAATGTGTAACTGCAGTTCAAAGGGTATGGTTACTTTCTTAATTGATCATATTTAAATTTATCTTCTGTCTATAATGATGTAATTGTAAAAAAGAAAAAAAAAGCAACAAAAAAACAATGATGTAATTAAAAAAAAATCATAATAATAAAAGATACCTTAAATTTATTTTATTTTTTGCATTTTCATGAATTTTTAATCGGTAACATGACTTCAAATTTTCTTTCATTGTATA
>CM075820.1:15702285-15935915 GCA_037975025.1 Excoecaria agallocha
ATGTTGAAAAAAATTAAATGGTTGTGGCCTGATTTATTTTGAAAATTGAAATCTTGAACTGTGAATTTGTTTTGATAAGCTTCTATTTTCTTCCAGCTTTCTGCTTTGCTAGTCAGATATTAACCTTAACATCCGAGAAGCACATGTATTCTCAACCAACGGATGGCTACTCTTTGGATGTATTTGTGGTGGATGGATGGCCTGTTGAGGTATTTGTGATTTGAGTATTAATGTATATATTATTTTAGTTTGCTCTGTCATTTGGAGATTCATACACTAATTGTTTTATGAAACCGTTCTATTTTTTCATTTCTGAATTGTATAACTCATCTCTCTGACTTGAGGATCTTTTTGATGTGTGTGTTTGTCCGACATCTTATTTATTGTCATTTTGGTAGTTTTTTATTTTTATTTTATTTTATTTTTTATTTTTGTGTTAGATTTCGTGCATAAGTTCCTGGGATTGTGCTTGAAATTCAGTGAAACAATTAAATTAATTAAGTGAAACAATTAAATTAATTAAAGTAAATACTTAAACTTGTTGCCTTTGACGAACTTCATGTTTCCATGTTCCTTCCAATTTTAAATCTATTCCATTTGTTTATTTAAAAAAAAAGAATGCCTTGCCTCAGGACAATGGCCTTATATTAAATTAAGGAGCATTGTGATTATATTTCTTTATGACAGGGTCTTGTGCTGAGTCCAAATGTTGCTGACTTTTGCAATGTTGTGCCCAGGATACAGATGCTTGTATAAAGGCTATGGAAAAAGCACTTGCTAGAAGTGAAGGTAAATTCTGTCTTCAGCATGACTCTAAATTTCTTTTTGGAAAATCTATTTTATTTAAATGAAGAAGTCAAAACTATTCTGTCATTAGAGAAGAAGATAGTATTTCTGAATTTTTCTGGCTCTTGTTTCTGAATCATAGCTTTTGCAATTATCTGGTAGAACTTACAAATATTGTAGAGAGAAAAATTAATTCTCACTAGAAATGAATAGATGTGTACTTGTTGGTGCTTGTTGATGTAGCGGATAAGTACTCTTGTTTGTAAATCAGAATTGATTTTTCTTACATTTGGCAAAAAGCTTTTTATTATTTTTTTTTCCTCTCCCTGCTATAGGGTTTGTGGGGAAGTGGTTGCAATTTGTATTTGAGGAGGATCCATATATCTATTGCCTGAAGGTTTGGGTGGAAAATGGGGATGGTGTCAGGCCCACAACTATGGATCTCTCACTGGCTTTATGCAAAGTCTAATTAGGCAGGTCTTAGTGTTAAATGGAGTGGGATAAATTCTCTTGTTGTGCAGCTTGTCCAATTAATAGAACAGGAAAACAAGATTTTAAGATATGATAGTAGAACAAGACAACTGCAAATGATATTTGCTGTTTACAGTCCTAAATGCATTTTGATGGCAATTGTAAGTCTTTATTCTCAACTGTCAGTTCCAAGTACTTTTCCTTTTTCAGAAGCGTTATCACAGCTTGACTTGATTAAATGTGCTTAATCATCTTGAATTCTATGACTGATTTCGCAATGGAATTCCTGTCCTTTGTGCTTTCTTTGTTTCATTCTTCGACTGTTCATCTATATAGAAGTAGAACTGTGTCAGAATGTGAAGTGATTGCAGGCTTGCTTCTTTTCTGGAGGACTATTATCATGGGATTAGACATAATGGGCTGCAATTTGACTTAAAGACTTACTGGCCACAAGATCTCTAACAAACAGTACACTTTTTTGTTTTTCAGCCAGACATGTTTATTCATACTTTTGATATGTTTGTGAAGCTGCATATCTATTGTGCCTTTCTTCTATGCCTGTACTTATTTTTCTTCTAGAAATAAAGGCATCAACTTTAGCGAGCGTTCCTGTGAGTGCCCCTGCATTGTGTCAGCTGTTTATAAAATGGCTCTAAGTTCAGTATTCCTGGCCTCCAATTAAGAACTAATCTCCTTTTAGTTTGGATTCTTGTCTACTGAGGCTTACACCAGAAATATACAAGGTCTTTACCCAATACAGGATAAAAAGATTTTACTACCAAGATTTGTATCCTTACATCCAAAACAACAAAATTTTTATTCACAAATGGTTTGTAAAATTTGAAAATTTATTTGGTGAGTATGACAAGGAGTGATGGTGCTCTAGTTTGCTTCCTTTTCAGTAGCAACTCTTATGTTGTTTCTGGCAGCTAATTACCAGGCCACCATTGCTGAAAATAATTAGAAACACTAGATTCATGTCATGGAAATTTTGTAGTTCACAAAATATATGAGCTAATGAGTGGATCTTACCTTGAATTCTCAACTTTGAGCTTTTCTTTGGCAATTCGGTTTTCGTGCCAAATTTGACTCTGTTAGATATCCTGAAAATAATAACTTGCTTATTGCTTTTTTATTTGTGGCAGTTTCTTCTTTGTTTGAGTGGAAAACCAATACCTGCAAAACTTTTATGACTATACTCTTTGAACGTATAGGGGTCATGGTCAGGCTCCTCACATGCTCATTTGGCCATGGATAAAGCTTCAACAGCACCGACAAAATTTGGAGATCTGGAAATAGATAGAACGACTATTGAAGATAGGAGAGAAGAATTGCATCTGGATCTTGTGGAGATTTGTGAGTTTGGCCTTGTAAACTTGATACAGGCTTCCAGTCAACTGTTTATTTTTAGTTTCTTTTGTTTCTAAAACTTGTTTATTTTACTATTGTCCTTTTCACTGCTAACTTATGCTTTCTACAAAGGTATCACGGAGTTTACCTTGGTCAAGATGTTGCTGTTAAACTACTTAGATCTGAGCATATAAATGATACTCAAGGAGAGGAGTTTGCTCATGAAGTTGAAATTCTAAGGTGAATTAGAGTTTTAAGCTGTTTGAGCATTTTGTTTTTTCAAAATCTTTTATGCTAAGAACACGACTTCAACATGTTAAAATAAGAGCTATTTCTTCCTGTTTTGATCATATTACTTGTCAAATATCCTAACTTCCTGAAGTTTGAAGATTCTTCTAACTCAACTTGCATGAACTCTGAAGGATGAAGGACGATGTTACTAGAACTTTGCTGTAATAAGATGTATACTGGCAATTAAGTCAATCAGTGAACAAATTTCTGTTTAGGTTTCTCATAATCTGGTTGATGCATATGCTGGGTGTGGTTTGAATAATACAATTCACCTCATAGAACTGGAAAAAGCAATGCCTTTGCATGCATCAAAAAGCATCTTTTGGTCCCTTAAATATTAAGTTCTTTTCTAATGAATCCCCATACTTCTAATATTGTTTAGCCGGGTCCCTAAACACTAATTTTAGTCCACAATGGGCCAAAATAGGGACAATAAAAAAGAAAAAAATGATGGTTTAGAGATTCAATTTCTGCTAAAACATTAATTTTATATTCAGTCTGTCAAATTTTGTTCCTAAGAGTGCTACAATAATTGTTTAAGTTTGGGCTTGAGATAAAAACAAAAAAGTAACTTAATAGTTGAGGGGCCAAAAGAATTTTTCTTTTCTCTTTTTTCTCTCATCCAATCTTTCAACTTGGATATTGCACTTTTCACCTGGAAGATTGAATGGGCTGATCACTGATGTCTTTATCAAATCTACTTTTTGTTGTGCTTGCTTGTTGCTAAAAATAAAGATTCAATGTGCATTCACGTTGAATGCTGTCCTGGATATGTTATGTTCCTGATCTAGCTGTATGATGCATGATATGAAAATGTTACTATGTAGGATAGGACTCTTCAAAATAAAATCCAGCATTAATAATTTGACAGGTCATAAGTCCTACATCCTAATACTAAGCTCTATGAAAGTGAATCTATATGTAAGCTTTTTTCTTTTCGTATTATTATTATTATTATGCCTAGTTGACAATTCATCTTCAATTGGATGACTGTCCAAGGTAAGTAACTCATTCATTATCTGGGTTTCTGTTTTTCTTAATGCAGGCAGGTCCAACATAGAAATGTTGTTCGTTTTATCGGTGCATGTACAAAGTCACCAAATTTATGTATAGTAACAGGTAAATAATTCCATGCATCAAGCCAATTTTAACTTTGACAACTTCCACTGCCCTCTTATACTATTCCCATATCTCCCTTATCCCCCTCTTCTTCTTCCCACTGTCCTTTCTGTTTGATTGGGGACCAATCAATACATGCATGTGCTTCAGAGAACCATAAGCGATAGAGCTACTAGATCTTGCACTGCCAATAAGTGTGCAACATTGTGCATTCTACAACAAAAAATGTTTTAGTTATCATCCTTAATTGCATTTTATGAGATCAAGGCTTAGTTGTGCATGACGTTGTTATATCAATGCTTAATTGCATTTATGTATTAGTAAAGGAAGTACTTGGTTAGAATCGAAATGAAGATTAGATGTGGATGAAAACTTGTTTTGGAGGTGATTTAAAATTGCATTTAAAATACCAACTGAAGAGGTGATATTTTCCTTCTTTCTTTCATCTTTTTTTTTTTTTTTTTTTTTTTTTTTAGAGACTTAAGTTTGTCTGAATAACAGATTAATACATTTGACGAATCTAGCCAGGCAAATGGAACCTGCTTTTTCACGCATGTGTACAAGTAACTTTTACAAAGAAATTATTACTCGATTGTTTGCATATTATTATTATTATTATTCATTCTAATAAATGGCTAAAGCTTTGCCTACTCTTAATCTCGCCGAGTTTATGTTGCTCAATTGACACTAGACATCTGCATGGCTATCACTTGAATCTTAAATTACAATTGTCGGTCTTTGTTTTCTCTTTGCTTCCTTTTCTGTGACGTAAACTGAGTACTTAGATCTTATCTTGGTTTCCATTCAGCTTCTGACATATATAGTTCTTTATGCAACTAGCATTCTGGTTAGTGTTTTCTAATTGCTTAATGTCTTCTTGCAGAGTATATGCCAGGTGGAAGTCTTTATGATTACTTGCATAAGAACCATAATGTACTGAAGCTTCCACATTTGATAAAGTTTGCAATAGATGTTGCCAGGGGAATGGAGTATTTGCATCAAATAAATATAATTCATAGGGATTTGAAGACAGCAAATTTGTTGATGGACAAAGATAATGTAAGTATTTTTCTTCTGACTATTTAGTTCAGTGTGGCTTTTAAATATGAAGTGTTCTGGATTCAACTTGTATAAAAATGTCCTTGAATACAAATTATATTTGGAAAAGATCTTTCTAAATCAGTCTGTTGTGGTGATGTACTAACCCTTAGCTTCATTTGTGGGGACTGCTTGTTGCATGTCATGATCAGCAATTTTGGATGTTTCTACTGATATTATTCTTGGAAACAGAGAAACATTATGCTCTTCCTAATGCGTGCAAAACTTTAATCAGATTTTGGTTTTTAGAATTTTCCACAAGTAATCATCAATTGGTAATATTTATCTTGTGGGTGGACATTGACTTGGTTGATATAGAGACTAAATTAGGTTGTCACAAAGTACGCTGTGATTGATGTCTGCATGTTATCTTGAAGTCTTGAGGTTTGATCTGGTATATGTTTTCATTTCCTTGGTAATGATCAACTAATAGTTGATTATTTTTTTTCCTTCTGATTTAAAAAAGAAAACCAAAAAAGAAAGATGGTGAATTCTCATCTTGTATTTATGATAAGAAATAAAGGTCCATTTTTTTGTTTGAAGGTTGTTAAGGTGGCAGATTTCGGAGTTGCTCGGTTCCAGAGTAAAGAGGGTGTAATGACTGCAGAGACTGGAACATACAGATGGATGGCACCTGAGGTTTGAATCTTTTAGGTTTGCTTTGTGTTTTTTGCCTTTTTAAAGTCTTAATTTTAAAGAACGGCAGAAACTTACAGTGGTTCTGAGTTTGGGATCTTTGTGTCAAGTCATGACTTTCCTATTTTGTTGGCTGCCAAGAAAAAAAAAAAACTATCACTCTGCATTTGTTTTATGGAGTTCATCGATATATTTGTAGTTAATCGTTGTCCTTTCTCTCTCCCTCTCTCTAACCTAAACAAGAAGCATAGATGATTTATGACTCAAAAAAAAAAAAAAATCTTCCATATTCTGCAAGCTTCCTAACTTCTTTGGTGTTTATTTATTGTGTGTGTTTATGTGCAAACAGTTCAATGTTTTAGCAAATCATACATCATATGTGTAGCAAGAGTTATCCAACCTTTTCATGTTTTCACAATTAACATTTTTGGTACTCAGATGGTATGCTTGTCTGCTGTATCTATTGGGCTTCCGCTGTTATTTTGGTTTTCTTTAGATAATAAATGCTGTCTTTGCAATTTATTATTTTTTAAATTCTTATAATTAATTATTATCTGACAGTAATATTGGATCCCTTCTTTTGGGTTGTGATTTGGTACATTGGATGTATTGTACGTCGGCAAATCTGAACCATTAGATAAAGAATAAAAAGATATTATCTTTTGATCCAATGGTACATTTTCATTGATGTGCAGTTTGTCTAATGTAATGTATGTACTCCTTGCTTTCACTAATTTGTTATTTGTCAGGGAAAACAAAATGCAGTATTTGCTACTTGTATTTCTGAAGCTTATGTCCCCCCCGGTTTAATGTGCAAGCTCATTTAAGTCCTCTTATGCGGAATTCATTTTTGTTTTTGAAAGGTTATAAACCATCAACCATATGATCAAAAAGCAGATATATTCAGTTTTGCTATTGTACTATGGGAACTAGTAACAGCCAAGGTATATCCTAAGGTTAAACCCAGCTTTGTGCCTGTATAAAGAAAATTACAATTTTTGAATTATGAGGCATTACTGTTGAGAAGATAATTCTCACTCAGAAGATTTATTGGTGTTGTAGGTTGCCATATTGAACCTTGACTCCACTACAAGCTGGCCCTGGGAGTGAGACAGGTATGGAGATCTATATAAATGTGATTTCATATGCATTTCTACATGGCGACTATCTGTTGTTAAATAAAAATTGTGTCCATTAATTAATTAAACTGTTTCCCCTTACAAATTCAAATATTCGACAGTAGTAAATAGTAATATAATTAAGCTGCTTCCTGTCTTCATGGGTTCACTATCAGCATGAATACAAGCGACTTCTAATATTTTCATGATTGACTCTGTTGTGCTGTTGTCAAATAGATTTGGTTTTGGGGTTGAGCTTCTAGACGTTCCGTATATTTTCCAGGGACTGCGTCCAGATCTTCCCGAGGATGCTCATCCGGAGCTATTGGATTTGATGCGGAGATGTTGGGAAGCTACTCCAGCCAGTACGACATCCTTCACCGAGGATTACAATTAGAACTTGAAAGACTTCTTCAAGAAGTTGAGGTGAGGTTCTCTTAACTCCACCACCCCCTATGTTTGCACATTTCAGCTAACCAGTCATTTACTTGTCAGGGAGCTAAGGATGTAGCAAATGGCAGCTAAACTATTGCTTTATGCGAAATGCGATATTCTAATCCTTACATTTTGATAATTCATTTTTGTTATTCCCTTCAAAAATAGTTAACAGTCTTATGTACACGACTGAGGGAAAAAAGAATTTTCTCAAAGGCCATTACAATACTATAGAGCTAATAGAGGTGCCAATTTGTCATTGTTTTTTGTTTTTCAATTAGCACACCCCTCATAGTTTCTTATAGAGGAATCCAGAATTTACCACGTTGTACGTTATGCTGTAAAACTTTTGAGTAGTAACTAATATAGTATGGAAACTTTTTCAACGCTTGCCTTGCTTTTAAGTGAAGAATTGAGTTATAATTGTAAAGCAAATGATGATGCACATTGGATTCAAGACATTGGCGAAGTATATGTTTTATGGTAATTTTCTTTTTTTTCAATTTTTGGGGGGCAAAACAAAAGCCCTGGCT
The DNA here is from genome assembly GCA_037975025.1 of Excoecaria agallocha. Classification (NCBI taxonomy): domain Eukaryota; kingdom Viridiplantae; phylum Streptophyta; class Magnoliopsida; order Malpighiales; family Euphorbiaceae; genus Excoecaria; species Excoecaria agallocha. The sequence goes on from CM075820.1 coordinate 15,710,123, forward strand.
AGGCAGAAATTAGGAATTTAGTGCACATAGCATTCTCCATAAGAAGCCAGGAAAAAGCATTGAGCGGAGTCCCAGTAGACCAGCATGTTGGCCAGCACATCAGTGCCTCTATGTTTTATGGTAATTTATGGCTTAATACATAACTAGCAACCTGTACTTGCTTACTTTTGTTATCCACGGCCTCTGTATTTAAATATTTTTCATTTTAACACTTTAAACTGCTAAGTTAGGAGTGCATAACCGAACTGAAATTGAAAATCGAACCGAATCGAATTTGTTTTGGTTATTTCGACTTTTGGTTCGTTCGGTTTTGAACCAAAATTAAAAATTGATTTATTTGGTTCGATTCAGTTTTGAAATTTAAAAATCGAAGGAATCGAATCGATCAAATTTTATACATATATATTTTTATAGTATTTATATTTCAGAGAATATAACTTGAACTGATGGTGACTGATGGCGTGGAAACAAGGAAAATTCTTCAACGTCCCAAGTTCGAAATCCACAAATAACAGTGGTAGTTTTCTCATTTTTTGACGGTAATATTGTTTATTTTTCATCCCCAGATGAAGCAAAAAGAAATCAAATTTTATTCTAAATTTAAAATAAATTAAATATATTTTGTATACAGTTGTATATTACGGTTATTTTAGATTGATTTTATACAAAATTAACAAACCATTCATTTTCATTTAGTTGATTTTTCTAAATTGGTATTGACCTGACTGATATGAAAGCAAAAAATTATAATGTCTAACTTTTAGAAATTATATGTAACTAACGTAGGAAAATATCAAAGTTACGGAGAATAATAAAAGGTATCTCATCTAAAATAATAATATATGTATAGAACCTGTGATACCTTGTATAATAATAATAATAATAATAATAATAATAATAATAATAATAATAATAATAATAATAATAAATATGTGTACGGCAGTGTGTCGAACAGTTGTTCTACTCTATGGCAGGTATGACCTACTCTTGAAGGTAATGGTGATTTCTCCTTTTGGCACTTCGATCTTTGGTCGTGCCTTAATAAGCTTTGACACGTGGCATTTTTATTAATGCCTTTACAAGATGTTTGGAGGAGTCTATAAAAGGGGCTTCCTTCCATTTTTTCTTTTACGCTATCTTTTCCTATTTCTCTTTTCAATTTTTATTGCTTCCTGGTTGTTAAGTTTTACCATGAGACCTCCGGACCTTCTTTGTTTTACCATTGATTTTTCATTTTAGGAAAATGAATGAAAAAAAGGCCTTTAACTTATCTGGATATGGCTTATGCTACCGATCCATGCGACCTTATACCTTTGCTGTCCTTTCCTCTCAATCCTGAACTTTCAATTGATCATGGTAGGGGATACACATCTGTGTTTTCTTCTCCATTTTTTTCGGATGTCGACCTATCGTCAGAGGGCTATAATGAGAGGTGGTCTCATTATAGAGGTAGCAATCGAGGTAGCGACGAGGCTCTTATCTTTATTTCCCCTTGTAGACTTGTTTTTTCCTTTTTGTAGTCCTGCTTTTTCTTCTCTTCCTTTTTCTTCTTCTTTTTTTTGGGAGGGGGAGCAGGAAGCTCTGAGGCCGTGTGTTTTTTCCTGACAGGAAGAATGTTATCTATGTACTTTATATTTCGAATGAATTTTATTCCTCGAATGTTCCATATCTAGATTTTTATTTATTTGGCATTTTTTGTCCGTTTCAAGTAAAAAGATATTGCTAAAAACTTGTAAAAAAGTAATGGTGATTGAATGACATTTATTTTTAAAGAGATTGAGTCACCCTGATTGGTTTGCTTTTTCGAGATTCGCATTGTTAATATCGAGTTTTGCTTGCTAGCTTTTGGGGTAGATGAGCTACGATATGACGTGGGTAGGCTGAATGCATAGGTTCTACAGTGTGCCAGTGAATTAGCGAAATCGAGGGTCCCGTCAGTTCGATCGGACACTCTCTGCTTTGCTACATTTTTCTTCAGATAATTTTTGAGTTTTGGATCGGGACCTACTCAAAATCGAAGATAGCCTAGCGTCTTTAGAGATCATCCTTTGATTGCACCTTTCGACCAACGGCTACAACCGACCATTTTTTTATGACCGTTGATTATTTTTGGCTTTTTCATTGTAATTGTCATGTATTTCTTCATATTATAAATAGAATGGTTGTTCATGATTCTTCGTTTTGTTTCTTACTTTGCTCCTCTATGGGGCCTTTTGTTTGCTTTGTTATAGCATTGCCTATAAGTTAGTGCATTTTTCCATTTCTACTGCTTTTTACTCTCCCCTTCTTAGGCCGTAGTTAATCTTTTTTTTTCTTTCCAAATTTCATTGTGCCTTGAGTGCAAATTGTTTGCAAAATATTTTGATTAGACAAAGGTGTTGTATGTGATGCTTTCAACAAACTTATTTTATTACATTTTGTAATGCGTACATCGATGTATAAGTAATGACAGTTTTCTTCGATCTTTCGATCATGACAACAAACATTTTTTTTCTATATTTTGATTAAGATAATGACTATTTTCATCGATCTTTCGATCAGGACAAATAATGATTTTCATCTATCTTTCGATCGAAAGTTTCATGATTTCCTTCGATCTCTCAATCGGGATAAGAAACGTACTCCATCTTGGAAGTGAGAGTGCATGCATTTAGAGCCTTCTTCATCTTCAGACGCTTTTCTTTTAAGGCTAAGCAGGGCTTTTGTTGCCTTTTGGCTTATGTCGTCTGGGGCATGATTTTTGCATCTTTTTCTCCTTTCCTATCCATGTTCCTCTAGTTGTCTTCATCCACATGATGCTATACCAGAAGTTATCTCCTTTCGAAGACTTTCTTCTCCAATCCAACTTCCTTTTTTCAATAACTTTTAAACTGGCTGAGCTTGCAAAATGGAAGGCACTCCTGAAACAGTCTTTTGGCTTTAGCATTGGGCCCCACCTAATTTGCCTGGAGACATAGAGGGGAGGTGGCCGTTTCATTCCCCTCGATATCTTTCCCAGTACACTACTTTTAGGAGTCTCCTGCACCATTTGTGTGGCGGGTTGAAAGAGGAATGGTTCACTTTCTTTCGGTCCTGGCGTGTGGCTTTTCGCTTTCTTTCAGTCTTAGGATTTTGCCTTTCTCTTCGTGGTACTCTATGTAGTCTTGAAAACTTTCATAGGATCCATGCGTTTTGCCTTTTTCTTTGCTGTATGCTGTGTAGTCTAGGGAACTTTCAAAGAATCCGCTCGTTTTGCCTTTTTCTTCGCGGTATTTTGTATGGTCTTGGGGACTTTCACAAAGATCATATATTTTGTTTTTCGCCCCATGGATCATGGAAGCTAGATGTTTCAGCTCAATCATTGACTCTTAATGAAAATATTAAATGATAAATCATAAAATTTTATAGAGATGAGGTATTTCTGTGTCGGTGTGGACAAAAGGATTGGCTTGGTAAAGTGGGGCCGATCCCGATCGGAATGTCGTTGGAGGAACCTACTTTGATACTCCGATGTCTAAGTTAGTGAGGGGTAAGAAAGCTCTTTGAAGATAAAGAGAATTTGCATTATTTAGAGAGAAAATGTTGTCCTTTTTAGAAAGGAACTTGTTATTTGTAGAGCTGGGTAGGCTTTGAGCAGTGTGTCGAACAATTTTTCTACTTTGCGGCAGGTATGGTCTACTCTTGTAGGTAACAGCGATTAGATAGTAGCATGTGTCGGACTATTCCTATCTGTCAGGGAGACGTTCAATCCAATCGGATAGTCTCGATCCTTGTGTTTAGTTCCTCAGTTGATGGAACTTTCATGGACCTTTATCTTATGCTCCTTTTGGAGTCTTTGGGTTCTCAGCCTTTTATATTTTTGGGTGTTATCAGTAAATAATTGAAGGGAATCCAACACATTAATTTCTAATAATTAATGTTTAGGAGCTGACTTCTTTAGTCTTATAGTCAGTCGTTGCAAAATGCTTTTGGCCACCTCTTATTTAGGACCAAATATTTGTAGCAAATAAAGACCGGTGGTTCAATACCTTGTGGAAATCGATGACGGCGTAATTCAATAAGAAAGAACTTATTAATGGAGGATTGTCTACGCATTATACAGGGTAATTAATTTTTATGACCCGTCAATGTAAAATGTTTGGCAACCATATACATTTATTACATCTATTTTTCGCATAATAACCATTTTTTTTAAATAATGTCTCCATATATATGAATCCGACTCGAAAATGGAATGCAAGAACATATAGTTTACAAGAAAAATAATTGTTTTGGTTGGGATCATGAATTCATATGTAGAGTAAATTAATAATGAATAAAGATATAAAAACTGGATATTTATTGATAATACTTAACATTATCTATCAATGGGTTTATATCGAATTCAGCCCAAATATCCATCACACAAAAAGCCCTACTTGGCTTGGGCCCAAAATTTCTAAAGGCCTGGCTCGTGGACAAGCAGAAAAACGCAATAACCAAAAGGTTGAGATGGTCTGATTGGACAAGACAAATTATACTTTGCAGAAATTAATCTACTGACACACACATCCATTCCATCCATCGTGTGTCTCTTGTCACATCGCTACCGGTCTACTCTAACACCTAAATAGGATACTCAAGTGGTCATCAGCACTCTCTATAAATATCAGGTTCTTTTATATTTCATACACACAATACAATATAGCACTTTTAGCATTTTCTTACTATTTTTTCTATTTAAGTTTGAAACTGACTAAAGTATCGGAGTATTCATGCTCGATCCGACTTAACTAACCTCGTTTTTGCAGGTCTTTCACTCCATCCAATTCGATCGGATCTTACTATCTTACATCCCATTGGCTTCCATACAACATCTTTTCATTCACCATATAAGCCTTCTCTTTATAAAATCTCAGAATTTATAATTTATGACACGATATATGATTATTAATTACAAATAAAAATCACTTCTCTAATGGCAATTTATTAAGCCTACAATAGATTAGATTGTATTCAAAATAAATACATATCTAAAAAAAAAAGTGAAACAAGAAGAACAAATGGGATGCACTCTAACCAGGATAGGCTCTTAGGTTAAGCCCATGTCGTACTGGGACTTCCTACCGACACGCCATTGACAAATTACATCATTTTTCTCAACCTATGTTACGTACGTGCCTTCTCCTAAGACTTAGGATTACTTTTGTCCTACCCTATATCAGATCTACTTGTGACATCTTATTACCATTAGGGTTTAGGTCTGGTAAATATTCTTAGTAATAAAATTCTAATTATTGTTATATGGGGAGAGTTATAATTATATATGTATCACATAAAATCTTTTCTTTAAATATATATAATGTGTAATTTCTTATTTATTTACAAAAATTAATCTAACACAGTTGTGTTGCATACGTAGAGATTGTTGTGTTTTTTTTTTTTTTGTGAATTTAACAACTTAAAGTATCATGTAAAGAGTGTAAAATATTTAGTAATTTCTTTTGTCAATATTGATTTGAAATGGGAATCCTTATTTGAAATAAAATTCAATTAGCACTAAAGAAGCTATAATCTCATAACTATAACTAAATTATTTGATGGAATTATACAACCATCCTCGTGGGAAATTATGCTATTTTATGTTTATATATTTATTAAGAAAAAGAAAGACAAAATAATTGCAATAGACATGTGCTTCCAACAGTTTGATGTATGAACCCTACCCCGTTGCCAGTCCTCGGGGAAATTTCCTTGTGGCCCGCGGTTTATATTATAATACTAACAATAACATAATTGGACATTAAGTCGCAATCTTTGACTAACTTATCAAGAATAATTAACTAATAAATCCTAAGTTGATTAGTTTTTTAAATAGTTAAAAGATAAGTAATCATTATCAACCGACTTTCGTTTCAATTTGCGGGGTTCCTCTCTCACTTTCCACTCTCCGCAAATTTGTGCAAAATCTGTTGGTTAATCATGTTTATAGCTTCAATTATTATTATTATTAACCAAGAAAAATTGAGAAGTAAATTTGTATGCATATAAGTGTGAAAAGAGAAAAGTTGAAAGAGCTTATGATTGAAGGATGAATGTTTAATCTCTTTTTATCCCTTCCCATGAATTATTATTTTATGTATAAGAAATTGTTAAACTAAGAATGCCGACTGCTTGACTTCTGTATATAATTCCACGTGAGGGCACGTGCATGCCATAACCTAGTTAAATCTAGGTTACCACATTGATATTTGTTTTGATCTGGATTATATATATATATATATATATATAAGAGTTTTGTCCTTTTTTTTTTGAATAAAAGAGAATTTCGTTAAGAAAAATCAACCAAAAAAAATATGAACAATACAAAAAGAGATAGTTAAATTTCAGATAACAAGAATTGGTATAAAATAAATAATTCAAGTAAAATAATGAACAGCTGTATTTATAAAAAATTTTAAAATGAATATTAAAAAAATGCTTAAAATTTTACAGTCATTAATAATAAAATCTTTGACCGATTGCAGGAACTAGCCGACAAAACTTTGATGACAAGTTGCGATGCTGTTTTTTCTTAGCTTTTAACCTAAAATTACTTATAATATCCTTACTTACTTTCTTAATAAAACAATTTTTTATTCAATTCTTTATATCGTTTTCTAAAATAAACTTAACCTGATATTTAATGCTCTACTTTTTTATCTCTTAATTTATGTACTTTATTTACATGAAAAATATAATAATTTACATTTTTAATGTTATAATGTTATAGTAAGTTAATCATTATTATGATGTTTTCAATCATAATCACACATAATATAAATAAAAGGGCACTGCAAGAAATTTATAATTTTGCAACAAAATACTTTTCTCAAATGCTTAGCGACCAATTTATTTAATTTTTTTTTAAATTGTGTGAAAATAGAAAATAAAAAAGAGTATTTTAAGACGGAGAAAGTATTATTATTTATTATTAATTCAGAAGCTACCTACTTTTCAGCAAAAAAAAAGGACACGTATTCTAATAGTGTTTTTTAAAAAAATAAAAAGATTATGTATATGTTTCAACATTTTTTTTCAATTATCAAAATTTTAAGTATTTCAATGCCACAGTATATATATTTAAAAAAATAAAAAATAATTCTTTTTTTTTCTATTTTATAAAATTTTGTAAATGATACCATTCGTGATATATATATACACACACACGTGTGTGTATAGGATAAGAAGACATATAAGATTTAGTCAATTGACAATATAGAGAAACTGACATTGTGGAAACTGAACTTCAACTTGCTACTTGTATTTCCAGCAATATTCATGAAATGGAAATGTCAATATATTACAAAAAACAATAATAATAAAAAAAACAATGTAATATTTTTTTTTTCTATTTGTATGTACAAGAAATTATTAAACTAGGAATGGCGACTGTTTGGCTTCTGTATATAATTCCACAGGGCACGTGCATGCCATAACCTAGTTAAATCTAGGTGACCACATTAACACTTGTTTTGATCTGGATTGACAAAACTCATAATTTAGTTCTTAAAATTTAACATTTTTACACATTAAATTTTTATATTTTTAAAATTATACATTATACCTTTCAAAATTTATGTATTTACACGTTATATTCTTATATTTTTAAAATTACATAATCAGTCCCTGAACTTTTATATTAAAACATATTAAGTTCAAATGAATGTTAAAAATAACAACGTTTCGTTAAAATATACGCGAATTTAATCAAGTATGTGTAATAATGCCATTTGTGCTATCCATTTTTGAATATAATGTATTCTACCCGTGAAACCCTAATAACCCTACTTGAATGTCATGGGTCGGCTGGGTTAAACAGGTATGGTCAAGTTTTGCACATCCTTAATACAAAATGCGATTATTTTTTATGTTCATTTGAATTTAATGTATTATCATAGACAAGTTTAGAGATTTAATGTGTAGTTTTAAAAGTATAAGGATTTAATACGTAAACAAGTAAAAGTTAAAGAATTTAATGTATAGTTTTAAAAATATAAGAATTCAATATGTAAAAATATTAAAGTTCAAAAACTAAGTTATGAATTTTGCGTTATATATATATATATATATATATATATATATATATATATATATATATATATATATATATATATATATATATATATATATATATATATATATAATATTTTTTTTAAATAAATATAACGCGTAATTTCTTTTGTATTTTAAAAAAATAAAAAAAATCTAACACAGTTGTGTTGAATATATAGAGATTGTTGTGCTTTTTTTATTGTGAATTTAACAACTTAAATTATCATGTAAAGAGTGTAAAATATTTAGTAATTTCTTTTGTCAATATTGATTTGGAAATAAGTATAACTAAATTATTTGATAGAATTATACAATCATCCTCGTCGGAAAATTATGCTATTTTTTACCTGGATGATTTTTTTTTTTTCCAACCAAAGAAAAAGAGAGATAAAATAATTGCTATTAATTAAAAAAAAAAATCATATTTTACCTTCTGTAGATGAGATGGGACGATGAGATCTTACCTCCTTTAATCGGAGCTCTCGATTCGAATTAGTATTTTTAAATATTTAAAAAGAATAATTTATTTCTTTTATAAATCATATTTATATATTATGTTTAATATAGTACTAATGCAATTGACATGTGCTTGATCTTTCGACAGTTTGATCTAACATCCCTAACCCTTAGCTTGTCCTTGGGAAAATGTCCTTGTGGTCCGCAGTATGTATAATTGGACATTAAGTCGCAATCTTTAAACATCTAACCCGTAATGTAAAATTAACTAATAAATTCTAAATTCATTAGCTTTTTTAATAGTTAAAAGACAAATAATCATTATCAACTGACTTTCGTTTCAATTTGTGGGGTTCCTCTCACTTTCCACTCTCCGCAAACTTGTCCAAAATCTGTTGATTAATCACGTTTATAGCTTCAATTATTATTATTATTATTATTATTATTATTTCCTTCAAAAATTAACCAATATAAATTGAGAAGTAAATTTGTATGCCCATGAGTGTGAACATATCAAAGAGAAAAGTTGAAAGAGCTTAAGATTAAAGGACGAATCTTTATCCCTTCCCATGAATTATTATTTTACGTGCAAGAAATTATTAAACTAAGAATAGCGACTGTTCGACTCCTGTCTATAATTCCACGTGAGGGCACGTGCATGCCATAACCTAGTTAAATCTAGGTGACCACATTGACACTTGATGCGATCTGGATTATCAAATCAAATTTATAATCTTTTTTATTACTTTAAGATAATATATATACATATTTTATATTTAAGTGTTTTGTCCACTTTTTTTCTTTTTTTTTAGTAAAAGATAATTAATTACAATCAATATTAATTAATTCAAATAATTTGATATTTATTTCACTTAATTAACATTTCGAATTTAAATCTTATAAATAATAAAAATTAATATTAAAAAAATTTTACATCCATAATGGGTTAATTCGATTTGAACTAAATAATACCGATAATTATAAAAAAAATAAAAGAGAATTTCATTAAAAATTAGCTAATAAACTCTAATAATAATACAAGAGAGAGCTATATTCCAGATAATAAGATATGGTATAAAATAAGTAACTCGAATAAAATTATGAGCAGTTGTATTCGTAAATTTTTTAATAAATTTAAAATGAATATTAAAAGAAAAAACGTTTAAATTCTTACAATCGTTAATAATAAGATAAAATTTAGACCTATTGCAAGAACTAGCCGACAAAACTTTGATGACAAGTTGTGATACTGCTTTATCTTAGCTTTTAACCTAAAATTACTTATAATATCCTTACTTTCTTAATAAAACAAATTTTTATTCAATTCTTTATACCGTTTTCTAAAATAAACTTAACCTGATATTTAATGCTCTACTTTTTTATCTCTTAATTTATGTACTTTATTTACATGAAAAATATAATAATTTACATTTTTAATATTATAGTAATTTTAATCATTATTATGATGTTTGCAATCATAATCACATATAATATAAATAAAGGGGCACTGTAAGAAAATTATAATTTTGCAACAAAATACTTTTCTCAAATGCAGAGCGACCAATTTATTTAATTTTTTTAAATTGTGTAAAAATGGAAAATAAAAAATAAAAATAAGTATTTTAGGACGAAGAAAGTATTATTATTTATTATTAATTCAGAAGCTACCTACTTTTCAGCAAAAAAAAAATGGACACGTATTCTAATACACTGTTTTTAAAAAATTAAAAGATTATATATATGTTTCACGATTTTTTTTTCAATTATTCAAATTTTAAGTATTTCAACGCCACAATATATATATTTAAAAAATAAAAATAATTCTTTTTTTTAACAAAATTTTGTTATTGATGCCATTCGTTATATATATATATATATATATATATATATATATATATAAGAGAGAGAGAGAGAAGCCGACATTGTGGAAACTGAACTTCAACTTGCTACTTGTATTTACAACAATATTCATGAATTGAAAATATCAATATATTACAAAAAATAATAATAATAATAATAATAAAAAACATTGTAATATTTTTTTCTAGTAACCCGGATAAACATCTTGAATTTTGCTGATAGGCCAGAAGTTCTGGTTGGATGGAATCCGGCACCCCAATATTGGATAGTTCTTAACACTGATGGCTCCTTCCATGCGTCCTTGCTTCAAGCCTCAGCTGGTGGCATTTTTTGTGATTTTTTGGGAAAGTAGTTAGGTGGTTTCTCAACCTTTGTTAGTGATAGTAATGTTTTTTTTTGCTGAAATATAGGGAGTATTTTTGGGCTTACAAAAAGTTTGAAAAAGAGGTTGGAGGAGACTTATTCTACAAATCGATAATATAAGTGTTGTTTCATCTATCTCGAGAGACTCCGATATTTACCCTTCCCACAGTGCTATCATTCTCCGTATTAGAGAGCTGTTGCACCGCGATCGACATGTGATTATTTATTATATTTTTAGAGAAGCCAACATGACGACTGATTTTTTTACCAATTGAACGTTCAATAAGAACAATTATTATGTTTGGTACTCTTCTTATTCTACAGATTTTGGTAGTATTTTAGCTAATAATTAGGGATGTTCAAAATCCGATCATATCCGGACAACCTGAATAATTTGATCCGAACAAGGAATTCGGTAGGATTATTAGGGTTGTTAGGGTCGGATAGGGTTGGAGATTTGGGGTTTGTTCAGGTTTGGATCGGGTTAACCCCTCATTAAGTTGTTAGGGTCGGACCGGGTTGGAGATTTCCCTTAAAAAATGTACCGCTTCATTAAATCGGTCGAGCTCGGATCGGTTTGATCCGACCCGACCCAAACCTCATTTTTAATAAATGAAAATAAAAAAAATCTGGTTGTTCAGATTATTCGAATAGGGTCCGAAATTTTAAAAATTATTCGGATAGAAACCCAAATTTTTTATAGGGTTGAAATATATGATATTATTTAAATTTTGGATTATTCAGATTTGGGTCGGATTGATCCGAACCCGCCCAATAAACAGCCCTACGTACTAATAATGCCATTAGCACTCTGTTCCTAAGGCTGGATCCGAACTAACTGTTTTTTTTTTAAGGACAAATTAGGGGTTGTAGAAATTTCTTCACATTTAATTAATTTTTTTTATATAAAGAGGAAAGAAGAAAAACACACTACAAAAAAATTAAAATAAGCCTAACACATAAAGGCCTCTGTTATCTTGTTCGATGAGTTCCTTCACCCAAGGAGGAGGAGTTTCAAACCAGCTGCAATCTTCATTGCCATTCAAATCTTCCTTGATTAAAACATCAACCACTGAATTGTGTTTTCTCTTGATGTGTTGAAGACGAACCTGCCATCTTTGTGTCATCAAGCATCTAATATCCTGAACCAAATCTGAGAGATGATGCTCTGTGTCCATTTGGGTATTTATGCGGTTAACAACCTCCAAGTTGTCGGTTTGAATAAGCAGTTTTCTCCATCTCCTATCCCATGTCATCTCCGGCCCCCTTTTAACTGCCCACAGTTCAGAGTATAAAGCACCTGCATTGTTTAATTTCAATGAAAAACCACCTAGCCAGGAGCCTATGTTATCTCGAAAGACCCCTCCAGCTCTGCAACTAATTCTTTCAGAGTTTGATGTGCCGTCAGTATTTAGGGCCACCCAACCCACATCTGGTGGCTGCCAGCACTCCATCTGGGTTCCTTCTTCCCTCCTAACAGATGCAATACCCTTTAGAGAATGAGCACAAAACATATCTGATTTAACTGCATTAATAATAATCTTGATTTTGGTATTATAAGGGACATTGGAGTGATTAAAAACTCTTTCATTTCTCCATCTCCATAGAAACCAAATAGTGAAGCCAAAAATAATTCTCCAATCCCAAGCGTATCTTCCTGAGAATTTTCCTTGCAGGTTCAAAGGTAGCCAACTCTCCCACCTGGTAGAAAAGAAGTGGCCTCCTTCTTGAATATTTAGCAATCCATATCCCCCTTGCTTGAGCGCAGTCTCTTAAAACATGTAGCATGTCTTCTTCTTCTTGCCTACAAATGGGGCATGCGTTTGACTCGGTCATGTGTCTTCTTGCTCGTTCTCCGTTTGTTAAGAGTTTGTTATGTAAATATAACCAGATGAAGCATCAAATTCTTTGGGGTCCTTGCCATGTCCACGCCATCTTCCACTTTTTGTTATCTCTGCCGTTGTCCTCGTTTTGAAGGAGATCATAAGCTGATTTGATTGAAAAGTTTTCCGATGCTGCAGCCTTTTAAATCACTGTATCATTCTTCATTAAGGCATTTGGTGGTGAACATTTACGGATTTTATCTATGACCGTTGATGGAAGAAGGAGATTGATTTTTTGGATATTTTAGTTGCCCATTGAATTAACTGCATCTATGACTCTCCATTGAAGCATCTCGGTTGTTACATTTAATTAATTTTAGACATGTGGGGTATGACATATTTTATAGATTGTCTTTAATTTAAGTGAAATCGTCTTTTTCTTTTACATCATATTGTAAAGTTCTGACAATTCGGTGGACAATAATCCGATTTACGGTCTTTACCTTATTATATACGTTTTCATTTTAATTGAAAGTTGGCTTATTCGAGAGGACGACAGGACCGACATTGCCCATTTGGAAAGCAATTATACCAAGCCACATGAACAATGCATCGATCTACGAATTGAATTCATACCTCATCTCATCAACTGAATTTTTTTTTTCTAATTAACATAATTAATTAATGGAATTTTTTTTAAAAAAATTTCTTTTATAATTAAAAGAAATATATGTCACGATATATTATAAAAAATAAACATAAATATATTTCGAAATGCAAATTATTGAAGTACAATCAAAAATCATTTATTTTACATTACCGATAAAGTCTATCATCCACGTATTGTAAACTACGGGATGAAGGTATAGATCGACGAACTAAAAGTTCCTTAGACAAAGAGAATAAATAAGGAGATAAATCGACAGAGTTTCGATATCTCTAATTTTCTACTCTCTTTTCAAATAAAGAAATTGAGCCCTTATATAGAGCTTCAATTAAGGAATACATAATTTTTTTAATAATAATGAATTAAATTGACAATTATAATATTAATAAAAAAATAATAAATATGATAATTACGAAATTAATATGTAATTGCTTATATTAATACACATATAAATAGTAAATTTCCTAATTAAAGAAAAAATTAATATAAAATTAATTGCATATAAATTATTTCATGCTTCGATATTATCTCTATTATATTGAGGTTAATTTATCATTTCGTGAGGTTAATTTATCATTTCGTGAGTAATGTACGTATCTCAAACTCCTTCAATAATAATTAACATACCTCATCTCATCTCATCCTCACATGAACAAAGTATTGATCTATGAGCTGTATACATAACATGATTTTCAGAATTCGTAATATAAATTTTAATATATTTCATATTATAAGTTTTATAATAAAATATTCAAGATGCTAGTAGTTATAAAAGATATTTATGTTAATATAATATGTTAAAAATAATTCAAATGCTGGTAAAATTAATATATTCGTTTTAATATTTTATTTTTGTCATTTCTATTTTGTTTACTTTTTAAGGTCATTTGAATATTTAACATAAAATATATTTTATATAGACTAATAAAAAATAATGAATAAGAGAAATTTTAAAAGATATAAAATTTCACTTAGAAAGCTGTTATTATTTTTTAAAATTACAAGGGTTAAAATAAATAAAACTAAAAAACCATGTCATATATTTATTTATTTATTTTTATGCTTTATCTGAAAAATAGAGTCGTAATTTTTTATTTTTTAATTCTAGGATTTTTTTTTTTTTATATATAGAAAGGTTCATTTCATCTTAATTAGAGAGAAAGAAAAAGAATGTTGAAGTTTTATTCAAGCCACAAATTAACATTTTGATATTTTTGCATTTTACAAAACTAGTATTTTTAACAAGCATCAAAATGTATAATTATTTTTGAAAATCACATGTAATTCAAATAAAAATAAAAAAATATAATCATTTTGAATTAATTGAGATAAAAATATTTTTCTAATTAAATCATAGGAGATTTTATTAGTTTTTTATATTTTAGCGTAACTGCGCAAGTAACTGAAAAAGAAAAACATGGGAATAAAGTTATGGGTTCTCCATTTATTTATTTATTTTCTATCAAACCGAAGAATTCATGAAAGAAAATTAAATTCGCCTTTTCTAATTTCTGAAAATGTATCCTATTCCAAGGCAACGGTCCATAATATTCCAGCTTGATATCTACATATATGTTTCTCTTCTTGGAAAATAATAGTGAATTCTTGAAAACTGTCTTATCAATGAATGAGTTGGAAACACCTCAAATTTAGTTTTCAATGATTTATCCCTCCTCAACACTTTAATAATGTGTACCAAATAAACAATAGTAACATGCAAGAAATTAATTATATTTATATTTAACATCTCCAACATTGAATATTATCATATCCATCCTATCTTGTCCTCAGATAATTAATTGCAAAGAAAATGGAAAAATATTATTCTAATGCCTAACAATTTTATCTTTTTTTTTTTAAAAGTCTTCACCAAATTCGGTCTAATGAATTTGTTATAAATTTAACGTATAAAAGTATTGATTTGATTCGTAAACTTTATTTATATCACATCTAAGTAAAAGTTATTTAGTGGTTATAGTCCACCTAATAGGTTGAAGGAATGTTTTTGTAAGGAATATAAATTGATTAAAAATATATTAAATTTAGATTTATAATTGAAAAAAAAAATTATCTTGTATTTATAAATGAAAACAAATATGCTAATCAATTGGTAGTGGAAACTTTCGTTGAATATACTACGTCTAGCCAACTACTACGCTTGTCGGCGTAGTCGCTGTTAGGTCCACGTGCCTGTGTAGCTAATTAACTACTACTGAAAATTCTTTTTTATAATTTCCAAATACTAAATATTAGAATTATAAATTTGGACTTTCTAAGTTTCCATTTCTACCTTGTCACAATAAAATAAAAAGAAACTTATATATATATATATATATATATATACACACACAAATGGTGAAAATTGAACCATGATCATTTAGAAGAGGAGTTAAATTCAAATCCTAATGAGAACTTTATATAATAATAATAATAATAATAATAATAATAATAATAATAATAATAATAGGACATTAATATGTTTTTAGTAAAAGTTCCCTAATTCATTTCCATCTTTTTCTTAATATGTTTGTTAGTATAAGAATTCTAGTACTATATATATATATATATATATATATATATATGCATGTGCATGTGTTGCATATTTAGATAATACTCTGCTTTTTTAATGCATTCAATAAAAATAATTGTCCCTTTTAATTTATATTTTTTATTCAAATCTCACTTAAGTCGTCAAATTGGAGGAGGTGGCACATCAGTTAATTAATACATGATTGCTTCAAACGATTGCCGTTTAAAATATTACCCACGAATGTTATGATGATGCATTAATGAAAATTTTTATTTTAGACGGATCCACAAGTTTTTCAGGGACCAAATCGGCATTGAATTGATATAAATAATTTGTAACAGTTTATCTACTATTTTTTAAATTTTTTATTCAATTTAAATTCTGCTATTAACCCATAAATTTATTCATGAATTGGTTAAATAAATTGCGAAAAATTATATGAATAGAATAAAACTTGGAATTGGATAAATAAATATTATTTTTGGAAAGATAAAATGAGTGGTCCAGAGCAATAATAAGAGAAAGCTTCCAATACATGAAAATGATATATTAAAACATTTAAATAGCCTACAATACATGCACGTCTTTATTTCTTTTCTTAGAAAAGATAACATATAATACAACAATCAGAAACATCTTTCTTTCTCACTGCAAAAGCTTCTGCTGTCGTCTTCTCTTCCATTATTTTGACATTTCCTGTTCAAAAAGATAAAAAGCATTGGATTCTTCTCATTATTATCCATTTTCTAATTAAAATACATAATCATTTCTTTTTCAAATTAATTATTCATTTTTTTATGTTAATATGTCTCGAAATATAGTTTGCTTGCTTTTTTTTAACATTATAGTTAACATATAAATTATTTATTATATTCCTATTTAATTTTTTTATTATTTAAATCTTGCATACTATATTATTAATCATGATTTTATTGTTTCAATGATATTTAATTACTCATTGTATATTTATTATGGGTATAATAAAGAACAAATATAGGAAAAAATTTTATTTTTTAACCATAGTAACTACTATTTTTATGTTAAAAAAGAAAATGAACCATTATTTTAGAAGAGAGGAGAAGTACTAATTAATTATAATACCCAAAATCAATGCATGAATTTGTAGTTTAATGTCTTACCTGCAAACTATAGGACCTCCAGTCTAGTAGTGGTGGGGAGGAGGAGGAGAAGAGTAGATGTAGTGTGGTGGCGGCTTGTGGACTGGTGGTGGCGGTGGAGACTTGTACTTGTACGGTTTCTTGGGTGGTGGAGGGTAAACTTTAGGTGGCGGTGGTGGAGACTTGTACTTGTAAGGTTTCTTGGGTGGTGGAGGGTAAACTTTAGGTGGTGGTGGTGGTGGAGACACGTACTTGTATGGTGGAGGAGGGTAAACTTTAGGTGGTGGTGGTGGAGACATGTACTTATATGGTGGAGGAGGGTAAACTTTAGGTGGTGGTGGTGGAGACATATACTTATATGGTGGAGGAGGGTAAACTTTAGGTGGTGGTGGTGGAGACTTGTACTTATAAGGCTTGTGTGGTGGAGAAGGGTATACTTTCGGCGGATGAGGAGGGTACACTTTAGGAGGATGAGGAGGGTAGACCTTGGGAGGATGAGGAGGGTAGACCTTGGGCGGATGAGGAGGGTACACTTTGGGCGGATGAGGAGGGTAGACCTTGGGAGGATGAGGAGGGTACACTTTGGGCGGATGAGGAGGGTACACTTTAGGAGGATGAGGAGGGTACACTTTGGGCGGATGAGGAGGGTAGACCTTGGGAGGATGAGGAGGGTACACTTTGGGCGGATGAGGAGGGTACACTTTAGGAGGATGAGGAGGGTAGACCTTGGGAGGATGAGGAGGGTACACTTTGGGCGGATGAGGAGGGTACACTTTGGGCGGATGAGGAGGGTACACTTTCGGTGGTGGTGGTGGAGACTTGTACTTATAAGGTGGTGGAGAGTACACCGGAGGCGGTGGTGATTTGTAAATGTAAGGGTGATGTGGCGGTGGGGGATATTTTTTAGGAGGAGGAGGAGGAGACTTGTAAGGGTAATGATCAGCAGTGGTTACCGACGGGAAGCAAAGAGAGACAAAAACCACCAAAATGGTGGCAATGAAAGAGGCCATGGAGGACCTCATGCTTTAGTTTCCAAACTCACTGAAGTGGGATTTGGGTTGTGCTTCTTAAGTAACACTCTCCTCTCTTTATATAGATAATAATGTACTTTAATTACCCTCTATTATTAATTAACTCAACTAATCATGGTAAAATTGACTTGAAAATAGTAAATTAATCAAGTAATTAACCATGCAGTCCACGTAGGGCAATGGGATTTTCTATTTAATTGTTGGAGAAATTGTCATGATTTGAGGATGCAAGCTCAGCAAAGAATAAAGTAGACACCAAACACTTTGGAATTTAGCAATTTCATTATCACAAAATTTCAAACGTTAAGTCTCAACTTATTTATTTATTTATTTCTATTGGGATTGCCTAACTTTTCATATCATTATTCATTCAATTTCAATTTCAATTTCGGGACCAGGCGGCTGTGACTTTCCCTCTCCTTTACTTTGGAAGTACTTTCTCCAGTCTTTTGTGCCCTTTTTCATCGGCTTAGTTTCATTTCTGTGGGCAATGATTAAGACTTAATTTAGCAAGATAGTAGCATGATAGCATTATTAGTTAATTTAATATATTATCACTTTGAAAATATATTTTGGTTCAGTTGATTATGATTGCACACGAGAAGTATATATATAATTTTTATTTATGACAAAGGAACTATATATATGTAATATCATAGGCAATTCGAATATAATTAAATCCAAGTTCATTGATACAAGAAATACGTGTTTTCTATCAAGAAATGTAATCAATAAATACGTATTTAAAATTGATTATGTTTAGTAGACATAAATCATAATCAATCAATGGCAGTCAGTTGTGGAGGAGAGTTAATTTCTTTATAGGCATTGTTAAATATCTTTACTTAGAAGTTTTGGTAATTTTTAACTCATAAGTTAGCTTTCGGAATTGAATTAGGTTTAAATTCATTTTTTAAAAAAAAGTTAATGAATAAAGGGGATTTTTTTATACATATTCAAATTAATTAGTTAATCAATCATAATTTTTATTTCACTTACAAGAGAGGTGGTCAGAAGCTTTTTGTCCATAAATAAATTATTGCTAATATTAATTAATTACTGAACTAATCTGTTAGTTTGTTGCTAACACGTGAAAAAAACCATGAAACTTAAAAAAATATAAATTAGAAAATATTAGTCCATCAGTTTCCGAATCGTAACGGGATTAATTTAGTCGCTGACAGGTAAAATAAATTTAAATAATTAATGCTAACTAATAAAAAATGAATTGTGCACAAGATGAGTAGTTAAGGACAGAAGACCTAAGACTACATCAGCAAAATCTGTTACAAAAAAAAATATTAATAATAATAAAAAAATGTTTGGATCTAGAAAAAAATAATAATAATTAATTAATTTTCATTGGCCTCAATCTACCTCATATTATTTTTCATTTATATATATATATTTCATGTTGAATATTCAAGTTTTACTTTTTCTAAATATTTAGGTATTGCATGCATGGTGTGTGCGTATATGTTTGACAATTCTACAACGAAATCTTAGAAAGAGGATAATAGGTAATTAATTCGAGCATCTCAAGTTTTTTTTTTCTATTTAATTTTTGGGTGATGCTAAATGTCCAAATTAGAAGTGTCTAAAATAGCCAACCAAAAACAATAGGATTTTAGTAAATAATAACTTATTAGAAATTCATTATTGTACATTACAAATTGATTTATCCTTAATTTTTTAACTGTATATAATTTTATTTTTTTAATTTCTAAACTTTTATTTTAGATGCTGATTGAATTTTGAAAAATTATGAACAAGTTTGGGATACGTCCATAACTCACGAGATGAGAAATTGGTTTCGATATAAACGAAAAAATATCGGAACAGAAAATAATATATATGAAATTAGTTCCATATTGAAATTTCTCTTAATTAGGAAATCTACCATTATAAGTGTGTATTAATATGAACAATTATCTAATTTAAATTAGGTAACTAACATATTAATGAGATATTATTTCCTTTACTTATTATATTATAACAGCCAATTTTACATTAATACCAATTAAGTGAATTTAATCTTAAATAGGGCCAAAAATTCTGCTCTTGTTGTGCAGAAAAATCTCTCATACCGAAATTCTGTCGGTTTTACTCTGCGTTTGTTTTCTCTCTTTATCTGTGGGGTTTTTAGTTCGTGGTTCAAAACTTTCATCCCGAGACTTACGAGATGTGGGTGAGAGTTAGGTGGGTGATGCAAAAGCAATCGATTTTGACGTCAACCAATCTGCGCTACGAGAGGTATTTTATATTTATTTCTCATGATATGTCGTGACATATATATCTTTCATTAATTAGTATCAGAGCCCGATTTTTTTGCATTCTGACTATTTTGTTTTTGGATTTGTATTTTTGTGGAAAGTCAGACATTATTTCCAGACTGCATGATATATATATTTTTGATGATATTATATATATATATATATATATTGTTTTTGGTCTGTATTTATTTTTGGTGTATTTGTACATGAAAAATTAATTAAAAGTCCGTAATGAGAAATTTCATGTGAGAATTTAATAAATTTGACCATACCATTGGACTCAAGGACACCAAAAATCCCTTTAAAAAAGATCCAGTGGCTTGAACCCCTCGAAAAGGCAGCACCTGGCTTGCATGCGCCACCAATGTTGGGTGTGTGCCAGAGGGCGCATCCCTAACACGCGCCAGATCCACGCGTTTAGTGAAACGTCACTCAGCCACGTGGACTTATGGGGGAGTGACATGTGGCCTTATGGTAAAGTGCCACCTGTCAACTGATGTGGCAAGGTGGGTCCATCTGGTGCCATGTGGCACCATATAGACCAACTATATGATGCCATGTGGGGATGACGTGGTGAACACGTGTCAGCTTATGGCACATGGGTCCTGCCATATTGCTTGATGAGTCATTCCACATGGCAGCCTGTAGAGTTGACAGGTGGCATGTGGGTCTAACCACGTGGCTTGATGAGTCATGCCACATGGTGACACATAGGCCAATGGTTAGCTGTCACGTGGCTGACTGTGGTCATGCCATGTGTCATATGTTAGTCCACTAGGTACAACGTGGCTTCCACATGGACCAATAAGTGTCTACCACGTGTTAGTTGGTGTCTGATGTGGTGACACGGACCCCAGTGAGGGTCATACCACATGGCACAGAGCTATAATTGGTGCGTGCTGTGCCTGGCATATGTAAGGCACGTAAGGCCCACCTTCGTCGGCACATGTGGGCACGTGAGCCCTCCTTCGACCACAATTTTCAACCTAATTTTTTGCAATTCTATTTTTATAATTTTTATAATTTTTTTGGTATTTTTTAAATAATTTTTTAAGCATTAGAATAATTTTTTATAAATTATTTTATTGAAAAATTTATGAAAATTTAAAGAAAATGTGTTTTTTGCCTTCTTTAATTTTCAAATTTGTTTGAAAATTAATTTTATGGATTTTCTCCTTATATTTAATTGAAATGAGTTTCAATCATTTTGTTTGTACATGAGTGTACTAACAAATTTTTTTCGTAACGTGTAATGGATATGGTGATGATAAGGACGCCAATAGTTTCACTAACTCCTCAAGGGGTTACTCCGTCCAATGCACGAGTGCATGCGGTCCAAAGCATGATGATGCACAAGAAGGCCAGAATTGATGATATTGATGCTATTGTGTATCATATAATCAGCATGCATAAAAAAATGCAAAGTTGTATTTGGGTTGGTCGCCTAAGTAGGGGGAGTGATCACAAGCTGCTTTATGATGTTATGTACGACTCGTTTAGTTACCATATGGAGCTCCAGAACTTATTGGACGAGTATTGGAGTGATCATTATGGACATTTCATTATTCGATTTTTATATAAGGTAACTAAAAGAGGAGTATACAGGAGCAACACTCAGTCTGAGTTGGTGCTCAAGAGTGGATGTAAAGTGTATCACCCATGGTTTTATGATTGCATACATAACATTGCTTTGTAGTTGATGCGTATGGTCAGGATGTCAGTTCCCATGACTAGGATATTTTTGGAACCACATGGTTCCTAATTTGTTGATATGAGTGTCATAATACTATCTTTATTTTGTAGACTTTTGTGTTAGGAGTTATGTTTCCTATTTTATTTTAAAATGAGACATATAGGTTTTATTTTTTTTGGATTTATTGGATTTTATAATAAATGCATTTATTTTTTTTGGATATTATTATGGCTTATAATTATTATAATGAATGTATTTATTTTAATATTATTTGCCTTGTAATATTTTATCATTAGAATAGTTACTTGATTATTAAGTTAATGTTTAATTATCTGATACACATAATATCCTCAATTAAGTTGGAGAATTTAACTTCCAATAAATCAAATTTACTATGCATAAAATTTTAATCTGTAAGGTTAGACATTAGGACTTAGAGGGTAATTGGATACTGTTAGTAACATTTTTGATTTTGAGCCCGATAGATAACTTTATTAGATTTTAATTTTAAATGCATAGTAAATAGCATGTATTGCCAAATTCTTCTTAATAATGTGCAACATATGCTCTATGTTGATCAAAGAATCTAAATGGCTTCAAAATCTATAGTCACTAAATTCAACAAAGATATGAAATTGAATGGCGACAACTATGAAATTCGGTGCATGAAAATCCAATATGTGCTTAAAGAGCAGGAGGCTCTAAAAACCTTAAGTTCAATTATGACTAAACCTAAGGATGGCACTTTTGCTTCTCATAAGTAAGACCAATATGTCTATATGGCTTAAAAGAAAAAGAATTCCATTGCTCATGTCATCCTCTTAAGTGTGGTGGAATATGATATCACCATGCAATTCCACACTTATCGAAATGAAATGGATCTATGGGTCGTATTATGGGAAAAGTTTGGAGGAGTGTCTTTAACTAGGCTCTGATCTTTAACTATCAAGTTCGATACTTATAAGAAGAGACCTAATTATTCAATGCAAAAATATCTCCAAGAGATATAGAATATGATTTGCAAACTTGGTGAAGCAAGTCATAAGTTGACTAATGAGCAACAGGTCCAGGCTGTCATCCAATCCTTGCCAAGGAGTTGGGAGCATATGAAAATGCAACTGACTCACATGGATAGCATTAAGATATTTAAGGATGTCACTAGACATTTAGAGCTAGAAGAGAACCGTTTAGCATCGATCAAGGTCAATGCTGAAGTGTATATGGCATAGGCCAGTTCTGGTAAGAAGAGATCAAACAAGAATAAGAAAAGGAGCTTCCATGGAAAAGGTAAGAAAAAGGCTCAAAAGCCTAAAAAGAAAAAAGTTAAGCAGAATGGAAAAGGGTTTAAAGGCAAAAAAAAGTCAACATTTCTAAAGTGAAGTATTTCAATTGGTAGTAGAAGGGATACTATGCTAAAGATTGCACTGTGCCCAAATAGGTACACTATTCTAACTCAAAAGTGAGTGAAATTTATATATCAAGTTCTGTATTTTTAACTAAACTTCATCCTTTATGCGTGGTTAATTCAAGAGTAATGGGCCATGTGATAAGGGATCGAGATGCCTTTGTCGAGTTTTGATGAGTAACTGCTGGAGCAAAGATGATTTATGTACACAGCAATGCCAGAGTGATAGTCTAAAGAATTGACATATGTAGATTAGTCCTACTGTAGGCCGAACCTTGCTCCTAATGTACTTTATGCTCTTGATATTCATAGGAAATTAATTTCTATTTTAACATTGATGAAACTTGGATTTGTTTTGCATTTTAAGGATGATAAAGTCTATTTATATTTGGATGACATTTTTTACGTTTTTGGTTTTGTTTCGGACAATTTTATAATTATGGATGTTGATCCTAATTATTCTAATAAAGGTAGTTTTTCTTTCATTTCTTCTTCTTTGAATACGTATGAGGATAATATGAAATTATGGCATGCTAGATTACACCATCTCTGGCAAGACCAAATGTATCGGTTAGTTAAGGTAGGTTTATTAGATAATTTAAATGAGGTTGAATTGCCTACATGTGAGCATTGCTTGTAAGAAAAACTAGTTAGAAAATTGTTCAAAAAAGTAATCCAAGCCAAAATTCCTTTGCAATTAATTCATTCTGACTTCTATGGTCCAATGAATGTTAGGATAAGGCATGAGACCTATTATTTCATTACTTTTATAGATGACTATACTGGGTATGGTCATGTCTATTTGATATCTCACAAGTCCGAAGCATTAAGTTACTTTAAAACTTTTATGAATCTTGTTGAAAATAAATTGGGCAAGAAAATTAAAGCTTTAAAAACCGACTGTGGTCTAGAATATCTTTCTGAAAAATTTAAAGCTTTATGTGATGAAAAAAGGATTGAACATCAATTGTCTATTCCTAGAACTTCACAACAAAACGGTGTTAAGGAAAGGCAAAATAGGACCCTTTTTAGACATGGTATGTTCTATAATGGCTTAAGCAAATTTATCCATCTTCTATTAGGGAGATGTTTTGTTAACAACCACATATGTTCTCAACCATGTGCTTACAAAGTTTGTTTTTTCCACTCCTTATGAGTTGTGGACTGGTCGACAACCCGACCTGAGTCATTTACGACCTTGAGGTTGTACTGCTTATATCCATAATACCTCAAGTAAATTTGGTAAATTAGGACCAAAAGTTAAAAAGAGTATCTTTATGCGATATTCTAATGTATCAAAATGATATATGTTCTTGGCTGAGCAAACAAATGGCTCAGTAATAGAATTTGAATCACGAGATGTCATATTTTTGGAAAATGAATTTTCAAAGTTAGGTGAAGTAAGTCAAGACTTTACTTTTTATAAAACTTAAGAAGATGAATTACCCGAATCTCTCCATCTAAGTGAAAGAAAAATTAATAAAAAAGGTTAAAACACTCTTCTCAATGGTCCAGATGTTCGAGATCCTTCCTCTAGTGGGAGGATAAACATGCCAAACTCCAGTGAAAGTATAGATATTTAAGATCCTTATCTGAATGGGAACGTAAAGCTTAATCCCAGTGGGAGTATTCCGAACTATAATGAATATATGAGACATGTTTATCAAGATTCAAAACCGTAAAAATCTAAAAGAAAAAGCATTTCACGTCGAAGATTTGAGATCGAAGGTACGAATGAGACCTTTTTTTATTACACTACAAGATAATGGTGAGCCTAAAAATGTAAAAAAAGCTCTCTCATGCCTAGATAAAAATAAATGGATTAAAGCAATGAAAGAAGAAATGACTTTTATGAGATCGAACCACGTTTGAAAACTAGTTGATCTACCTAAAAGATGCAAACCAATTGAAAATAAGTGGATTCTTAAAATAAAGTGAAAAGCTTATGGTAGTATCAAAAGATACAAGGCTCGACTAGTCGCTAAGGGTTTACTCAACAGGAATGAATTGACTATGAGGAAACTTTTTTACCTGTTGTTAGATTTACATTGATAAGGTTAATTTTAGCCTTGGTGGCTAGTTTGGACCTAGAGCTCCATCAAATGAATGTAAAGATTGCTTTACTCAATGGAGGATTAAAAGAAAAAATCTATATAGAGCAACCTATTGGTTTTATTAAAGAAGGCAGCGAACATAAGGTTTTTCGATTGATGAGATCAATCTATGGCCTAAAGTAGTCTTCGAGATAATTGTATTTGAGATTTCATAAAATAATCATATTGAATGAGTTCAAAATGATTGAAGAAGATCACTGTGTTTACTCCAAAAACTCTAAAAATAGATTTATCATTTTAATATTGTATATAGATGACATACTTATAGTAGAAAATGACAAAGAATATGTAAATCTAATCAAAGATTGGTTGTCATCCAACTTTGAGATGAAAGATATAGGTCAAGCAGATTATATCCTTGGAGTTAAGATTTTAAGGGATCGCTCGAGAAGATTATTGTCACTGTCTCAAGAGACATACATTATTAAAGTTCTTGAACGATTTAATATGCAAAATTGTAAAACTATAGACAATCCCATTGCTAAGAATCAGTTTCTTAGCAAAAGTATATGTCCTGAAATGAGAGAGCAGATAGAACATATGGAGAACGTTCTGTATGCCAATTCCGTGAAAAGTCTGATGTATGCAATGTTGTATACCAGACCTGATATGTGCTATGTTTTAGGCATGGTAAGTAGATATAAATCTAATCCAAGTAAAGCACGTTGAAAGAAGGTAAAAAGGATACTTAGATATCTCAAAGGTACCATAGATTATTCTCTCTATTTTCAAAGAAAAGATCCTCATTTGAGAGAATATACGAATGTTGATTAGGGAAGAGATGTGGATGAGAGGAAATCTACATCAGGTTATATATTCTTGCTAGGCAAGTATGCCATTTCATAGAGTAGCAAGAAATAGACCTATGTAACCCTTTCAACAATGAAAGCAGAATTTATCGCTTCATCAGCTGTAGTACAAGAGGCAGCTTGGTTAAAACAGTTTATCGAACATTTGAGTGTAACTACCTCAGAGGAACCTGTGACTGTCTATAGTGATAGTTAGTCATCGATAGCTTACATTAAAGATAAAAAATTTTATAGTAGGACAAAGCATATTGACATTAAGTATTAATATACTAAAGACATTGTTGCATGAGGAGAAGTAAACTTTCAGTATATTTCTAAGCAAGATATAATAGCAGATCCTTTAACTAAACTTGTATCAAAAGATGTGTTTGAGAGACATGTTAGGTCTTAAGGTTTGCATAGGATTTGATATATATTGTAATCCTTTTAAATTATTATTTATGAATAATAATAATCCAGTTCATAGTTGGCAATATATGAGTGTGAATATTTGATATGTGAACATTTATTGTTATAAGATAGAGCATATTGGACAGATAAGTAACACACTCACACAGGTGTTTACATTAGCTTTGTTAATAAGTTAACAAAGACTAATATGAGGCAATTTTTGAACACAAAATGAATTTCGAGAACATGTTAAAAAAAGTGTCCTCTTGCAGAAATTACAAGACAAGTCTTGTTAACGTGCAAAAGAAAGACACACACGGGGTTGTATGCTTTGGATTAAGATCCAAAATAGGATTGAGAATGATCTGATGATATGTTAAATATAACTATCATATTTTGTCCAAAAGCCAGAAGTAGTCCTGAAGGAAATGGACTAAAGTTGAATGCTTTGGTGCATTGCAATCTTATACTTCTGTATGGTGTTAAATAATAATAAGACATACACTTCTTTAAGGGAAAGAAAAGAAAATCATAACACATGCACCATACCATATGTGCTTGGGTTGACCAAATGAAGGAAATCTTGTATGAATGATCTCAATTTTTTTCTAGTGTGAGACCCTATCTTTTGACCCTTAAAACCCTTAACTTATAACAGAAGTATAGTTCAATATGGTCAACTTAGTTAGTCTCCAAAGGGTTATGAAAAAAATTCGGCCTGGCAGATCTAACTATAAAAGCGAGTTGGATTATGATGGATGGAATATAGTAAATGGAAAAGATATTTTTTGACCACATTCAGTGGTTTCGTGGTTCACCGGTATACCTATTGTAGTCTCTATAAGTAGAAACACAATAGTGAACACAAAAATTATTTTTATGAAATCATGACATAAAACAACGGATGTGAGAAAACCGTCTAGGGTTTGACATACAATTGTGAGAAGATCTTGCTTCTTAAGACGTTATATATCCCTAACAGTTGTATAACATTAGTGTTCTCGACGTATGCCGGTCACACGAACTATCTACCTGTATGATTGGAGAGAATGATTGAAAATTATTTTGTCATGTGCGAATGAGAGATGAAAGAGTTTGGGATATGTCCATGACTCACGAGATGAGAAATTGACTCTGATATAAACGAGAAAATATCGAAACATAAAATAATGCATACAAAATTAGTTTCATATTCGGATTTCTCTTAATTATAAGTGTGTATTAATATGGGTAGTTACCTAATTTAAATTAGGTAACTAACATATTAATGAGATATTATTTCCTTTACTTATTATATTGTAACTTCCAATTTTACATTAATACTAATTAAGAGAATTTAATCTTACCTTAATTGGAGCCCTATAGATAAGGCCAAAAATTCTGCTCTTGGTGTGCAGAAAAATCTCTCATATAGAAACTCTGTCGGTTTTACTTTGCATGTGTTTTCTCTCTTTGTTTGTGGGATTTTTAGTTCGTGGTTTAAAGCTTTCATCCCGAGGCTTACAAGACATGGGTGAGAGTTAGGCCAGTGATGCAAAAGCAAGCGATTTTGACGTCGACTGATCTGCATTATGAAAGGTATTTTATATTTACTTTTTGTGATATATCGTGGTATATTTCTTTCAAACTACATAAAATGGCAATATTATTTTAAAGAATTACGATATTTTCTTTTCTTTTCTTTTTTTATTGAATTTCTTTTTGGATCCAATGTCTATAAAACAATATTTAAGGGCTTAATAACGCATAATAATAATTGAGGGATTACATGGGGCAAAAATGTTAGAAAAAATCCTAAAAATGCTATGAGGTATTCATAAATGGTTGAAATAGTTGAATAGGAGGATCATTATAACTATAGCCCTCGATAAATTTACTAAAAATAAAAATAATTTATTTGATATTATGTTCGTAACCGGTTCGTTTTTGTACGTAAAAGTATTGATTTGATTAGTAAAATTTACCAATATGAGATTTAGATAAAAGTTATTTATTGATTATAGTCTCAGGTGAAAGTACCTGACAGCTTTAAGGAATCTTCTGGTAGGGAATATAAATTGATTAAAAATGTATCAGATTCAGATTTATAATTGTATTTATAAATGAAAACAAATATGCTTATCAATTGGTAATGAAAAATTTCGTTGAATATACTAGGTCTAGCTAACTACTACGCTAGTCGGCGTAGTCGCTATTATGTCCACATGTGCCTGCGAAGCTAATTTAACTGCTACTGAAAATTCATTTTTATAATTTCCAAATACTAAATATTAGAATTATAAAATTAAATTATAATAAGCATGAGATATTCTGATAATTTGGACTTTCTAAGTTTCCATTTCTATCTAGTCACAATAAAATGAAGGGCCGCATTAAATTAAATTGCATATTTTATATAAGAAGAAACTTATATATATATATATATATATATAATTTAGAATATATTAATTTTGTGCTAATAATAATAATAATAATAATAATAATAATAATAATAATAATAATAGTAGGACTTTTTCTATGAAAAATAAGCCATCTAAGAATTTTGTTAATTAATGATAATGAAAACAAGTACTGTATTCCTAATTGGACTGATCCCATAACGTTTTAAATTATCTCTAACCTGCTCCCACAAAAACCACCGCAAAAACTGCAAATTAAGCATATGCATATAAAGAGGCAGGAGAATAACGATAGGTCCAACATCTAATTCTTAATAAAAGTTCCCTAATTCATTTCCATCTTTTTTCTTAATATGTATGTTAGTGTAAGAATTCTAGTGCTATATATAGTTAAAATTTACATTAAAAGATTTAACCATAATTGGCATATATGTTAACAGTCTTTGATATATATGTGTGTGTGTTGCATCATTAGATAATTCTGTTTCTTTAATGCATTCAATAAAAATAATTGTCCCTTTTAATTTAGATTTTTTAGTCAAATCTCACTCAATTAGTCAAATTGGAGGAGGTGGCATATCAGTTAATTAATATATGATTGTTTCAAACTATTATCATTTAAAATATTATCCATGAATGGTATGATAATGTATTAATGGAAAATTTTATTTTAGTCGGATCCACAAGTTTGTCAGGGTCAAATCGTTACCAAATTAATATAAATAATTTGTAATAGTTTATCTACTATTTTTAAATTTTTTTATTCAATTTAAATTCTACTGTTAGCCCATAAATTTATTCATGAATTCGTTAAATAAATTGCGAAAAATTATTTGAATAGAATAAAACTTGGAATTGGATACATAAATATTATTTTTGAAAAGGAAAAATGAGTGGACCAGAGCAATAATAAGAGAGCTTCCAATACATGAAAATAATTAAAACATTTAAATAGCTTACAATACATGCACGTCTTTATTTCCTTCTCTTAGAAAAGATAACATATACTACAACAATCACACAAACATCTTTCTTTCTAACTGCAAAAGCTTCTGCTGTCGTCTTCTCTTCCTTTATTTTGACATTTCCTGTTCAAAAAGATAAAGGCATTGGATTCTTCTCATTATTATCCATTTACTAATTAAAATACATAATCATTTCCTGTTCAAATGAACCATTATTTTAGAAGTGAGGAGAAGTACTAATTATAATACCCAAAATCAATGCATGCATTTGTAGTGTAATGTATTACCTGCAAACTATAGGACCCATAGTCTAGTAGTGGTGGGGAGGAGGAGGAGGAGATGAGTAGATGTAGTGTGGTGGTGGAATGTGGACTGGCGGTGGTGGTGGAGACTTGTACTTATATGGTGGAGGAGAGTAAACTTTAGGTGGTGGTGGGGGTGGAGACTTGTACTTGTACGGTGGAGGAGAGTAAACTTTAGGTGGTGGTGGTGGAGACTTGTACTTGTATGGTGGAGGAGAGTAAACTTTAGGTGGTGGTGGTGGAGACTTGTACTTGTATGGTGGAGGAGAGTAAACTTTAGGTGGTGGTGGAGATTTGTACTTGTATGGTGGAGAAGGGTATACTTTAGGTGGTGGTGGTGGAGACTTGTACTTGTATGGAGGAGGGTAGTATACTTTCGGTGGAGGTGGTGGAGACTTGTACTTGTATGGTGGAGGAGGGTATACTTTCGGTGGTGGTGGAGACTTGTATTTATAAACTGGTGGGGGAGGTGGTGGAGACTTGTACTTATAAGGTGGTGATGGAGGTGGAGAGTACACCGGAGGCGGTGGTGATTTGTAAATGTAAGGGTGATGTGGCGGTGGTGGATATTTTTTAGGAGGAGGAGGAGACTTATAAGGGTAATCAGCAGTGGTTACCGAAGGGAAGCAAAGAGATACAAAAACCACCAAAATGGTGGCAATGAAGGAGGCCATGGGAGACCTCATGCTTAAAGTGGGATTTGCGTTGTGCTTCTCAAGTAACGCTCTCCTCTCTTTATATAGATAATGATGTACTTTAATTACCCTCTATTATTAATTGACCCAACTAATCATGGTAAAATTGACTTTATAATAGTAAATTAATCAAGTAATTAACCATGCAAATCCACGTAGAGCAATGGGATTTTCTATTTAATTGCTGGAGAATTTGGCATGATTTGAGGATGCATGCTCAGCGAAGAATAAAGTAAACACCAAACTCTTTGTAATTTGTCAATTTCATTATGTAATTGCACACGAAAAGTATATATATAATTTTTATTTATGACAAAAGAATTATATGCAATATCATAGGCAATTCGAATATAATTAAATCAAAGTTCATCGTAACCTTCCTGATTTTTTATGTTCTCTATCGAGAAATATAATCAATAAATACAGATTTAAAATTAATTAATTATCTTTACTAGTTATAAATCATAATCTATTAACGGCACTCAATTTTGGAGGAGAGTTAATTTCTTGATAAGCGTCGTTGAATATCTTTAGTTAAGAATTAGAAGTTTTGACAATTCTCAGCTCATAAGTTAACTTTTGGAGTTGAATTAGGTTTAAATTTATTTTTAAAAAAAGTTAATGAATAAAGGGAATTTTTTTATATGTATCCAAATTAATTAGTTAATTAATTATAATTTTTATGTCACTTGCAAGAGAGGTGGTCAAATGCTTTTTGTCCATAAATAAATTATTGCCAATACTAATTAATTACTGAACTAATCTGTTAGTTTATTGCTAACACATGAAAAAAAAATGCCATGAAACTAAAAGAAATATAAATTAGAAAATATTAGTCCATCAGTTTCCGTATCATAACGGGATTTGATTAGTCACCGACAGGTAAAATAAATTTAAATAATTAATGCTAACCAATAAAAATTGAATTGTACGCAAGAGGAGTTGGTAAAGACAGAAGACCTAAGACTACACCAGCAAAATCTTTGTTACAAAAAAAAAAATAAATAATAATAATAATAATAATAATAATAATAAAATTGACTTTTATTGTTTTTCTATGTGTGGATATAGAAAAAAATAATAATCCTTAATTTTCATTGGCCTCAATCTACCTCATATTATTTTTCATTTATATACTTTTCATGTTGAAATATTCAACTTGTACTTTTTCTAAACATTTAGGTATTGCATGCATGGTGTGTGCGTATATGTTTGACAATTCTACAATGAAAGCTTAGAAAGGGGATAATAGGTAATTAATTCGAGTTTCTTAATTTTTTTTTCTATTTAATTTTCGGATGATGATAAATGTCCAAATTAAAAGCGTCTAAAATGTCCAAACAAAAATAATGGCATTTTAGTAAATAGTACTCTCTATGTTTCATTTTAAAAAAATAACTTTTCATTTTTTATGAAAATTAAAAAAATTATCAAAATAGCTTAATTTTATATAAAAAAATCATAGCCTTTGATAAAAATACCCTTTTATAATTTGAAGAATTTCATTAATTTTAGTTAAAAGTAGAGAGTGATAAAAAAAATTTAATTAAGTATATAATAAATAAGGGCGTAAATATAAATTTAATTTTTAAATTTCGAAAATAATATTTAAAATGAAATAAAATAAAATAAAAAAATAATTTTTTAAAATGGGATGGAGAGAGCAACTTATTAGTCATTCATTATTGTACATTCAAATTGATTTATCCTTAATTTTTTAACGGTATATAATTTTTTTTTTTAATTTCTAAACTTTTATTTTAGATGTTGGTTGAATTTCGAAAAACAAAATAAAATGACAATATTATTTTAAAGAATTAGACATTTTCTTTTTTTATTGAATTTCTTTTTGGATCCAATGCCTATAAAACAATATTTAAGGACTCGACAACGCATAATAATAATTGAGGGATTATATGAGACAAGAATGCTAGAAAAAAGCATAACATTTAATTCATTTATATTTAAGGACTCAATAACGCATAATAATAATTGAGGGATTATATGAGACAAAAATGTTAGAAAAAAGCATAACATTTAAGTCATTAATGTGAAATATCTTTGATGGAATATGTGAAAAAAAAATTATAATTGAATTTAATTCAAATTCAAAAATTAGTCTGTAACGTAATAATTGCTCAAAATTTTAAAAAGTATGAACTTAACAAAACTAGACAATAATTAATGGATGATTCAATATCAAAAATTAATAATTTTAATCGTTAAAAAAATGGACTTGACATTAACTCTACTATAAAAATTAACTTATAATGTGAAAATTATCGATACTTTTAAAAGAAATATTACTCCCTCTATCACATTTTTAAATATTTTTTTTATTTTATTTTGTCTCACTTTAAATATTTTTTTCGAAATTTTAGAAATAAATTTCCATAAAGTTAGAACCAATCATAGTTTATAATTTAATCTTAATCACGTAATTTAATATTAAATTTAAATCTATTTATTATTTCTTAATTCTAACGAAAACAATAAAAATAACAGATAAAAAAATTATGAGAGTACACATTTTATTAAATATTTTTCTTCATTATTATTTTTTATTTTTAACTAAAAGTAAATAGAATTCTTGAAAATATAAAAAGGTATTTTTGTTAATTACTATATATATATATATTTATAAAATTGAGGTATTTCAATAATTTCCTTAATTTGTATGAAAAAATATAAAATTACATTTTAAATTGAGATGGAGTGAGTATATTTTTATAATTAGTGGATGAAAAATATATATTTTTAAATTAAAAAAGAAAAAGAAAAAAGGCACCCCTCATGTGTCGTCCCATATCATCTTTCTTTTATATTTGTACATAGCAAAAAACACCTCTTATGTTTTGTTTGGCACTTTTTTCTTCTTTTCACATAATTGTAGCATTCCAATGCCCATTTCTTCCCCTTATATTTTCGAGAAAGCAACCATTTTTGCTATAAATTACAAAGGCAATGCAAATTTTCAAATCTTATTCTTTTTTCTTCACAATTGAACAACCTTCTAGCTATATAATTCCTTTCGAATTATCGTTTTCTGTTTGACTTTTATTCTTCTTTTGTATAGAAATTCGAAATTTCTGTTAGATAACGTAAATGATTTTACTAGTAAGTCTTTTTTTTTTAATGAAAAATTTATATTTTTTTTTTGTATGAAATAAAAAAACAAATGCGTACGAGTGGATTACAAAAAAAAAAAGAAAAAAAAAAAGAAGAAGGTGACGAATAAGCATGCAAGGGGGTAGTTGTCGATGACATTATAAAGTCAGGGAAGTGATATTCAATGAATATTTGGCAGAGTAGTTGGCATGCATAAAATGCAATCGATCCAACGAATTCTAGCAATAACTTTTCAAATTCTTCTTAATTATGTGGAGCCATGCACAAATTGTAATTAATATTATTTCTTTTATTTGACAATAAGATCCACAGCAGCCAATTATGGCAAACAACTAATACTTATATTTATTCAACAAATTAGTCTCCACCCAGTTATTATATTAGATTTATTTTAACATTTTTCCATTGATCTTTTTTTTTATTTAATAAATGATAACAACACCTAGCTAAAAGCTCGGAATATTCAAATAGCCAAGCTAGTTCGTCCAATTAGTTCGAAATGAGTTCATCCCTGTGAGATGTTCGGCCATGCTGAACAACGTGGATTTATTAGATTCAACTAGAATTCAGGAGGATCTCGACTTATTAAGAGAAAATAATTTTTTTCTTATATTCTTTTCCAAATCAGAAAAATATATATTTATCCTATTCAAATAAGGTAAGAATTATTTCCTTAAGAGAACTCTACTTCAGATCTTTTAAACAGGTATTAATTTTAAAGTTCATAAATAGAGTCAGACTGAGGTAGGAAAGACGGATTTTTTTTAAGTTTACTCACCATCATCAAAATTATTGACTTGACCGTCGGATCTTCTCCAATAGGAAAGTCCCGACCAATCTTTCTATGTTTTTCATGTGACTCGTCTGCGACATCATATACATACATAACTTGTTAATGTTATAAAACCATAAATATCATAATAGGGTAATATTTTTTTTTCATTAAAATGTTTAGGATTATGATAAATGCATCTAACAACTTGATTTGTATAAACCAAATCACGATTTAATAAATACTGATTTATCCAGATTACCTAACCATGACAATTTTCTTGAAGACTATTTCATCAATTAATAATTATTGATTCTATATTAAGGTCCATTGAAAATGAAGTTTTCTCGATATATATTTTAGACTTTGGTTATGCGGCTATAAACTAATCCGATTTCCTTAATTGAAGTATAAAGTTAATTTTAGAATGGTATGTAATTTTGGAAAAAGAAGAGCAAATGTCTTCCAACTTTATAAGTTTTTCCTATTGGACTTCTGTACATTTATTTGGCAAAATAAAATTCTTAAATTTTTAGTTTTTTCTGATTTAGTTTTCATATGTTCTCTTAATTTTTCAAATTTATAATTTTAGTTAAATAAATTTCTTTCCATCTTAAAATTTATGTTTTCTTTTAAAATTTATCTTTAACATATAAAGTATAAACCACTCCAAAATACTTTATGAGAAGTCTCTAATACCAATCAAAACAAGTCTGCTCGACATTAAGAATTTTCTGACTTTTTGGCCTAAATATACTTATTTTCACAATGTGTAAGTGAATTCCTTTAAAGGGATTTCAAATCAAACCCTAAAAGGGAAAGAGTTTGAATATAACTCTAAGGCTCCGTTTGAAATAAAAGAATTCAAATTGTAAAATTCGTTTATAAATAAATTCCATACAAAATTCATTTGTAAATAAATTTTTATTTTGAAATAAAATAATTAAAATATAGAATTGAAAATAAATTCATTATTTTTATGTTTGGAATAAATAAATACATAATTTCATTTTTATATTATTTTCTAAAATATCCTCTATGTCAATTTTGATACATTTTTCAATAATAACTTTCAATAATAGATAAAAAAATAGATATAATTTGCATGCAACCAAATCAATCCTATATTTATAAAATGAACTGCATACATTTTTAGCATTAAATTAAGTTATAACATACTAGTGATCTATTATAATAAATAATACTCTTATTGACATTTGAGTCAATTTACAATCTAAATTTTATTAATTTAAAATATAGTAATATTAAACTTCTAATATTTGCAAAGCATTTCAATTAAATAAATTTATCGATAATTTTGTTATAACTAATTAAAATACTCATCTTTTATTAAAAAATTAAGTTTTAGATTTTTATATTAAAAAGTTAATAATAAGAAGTAGTTATTATTATTATTATTATTATTATTATTATTATTATTCATGAATAATAATAATAATAATAATAATAATAATAATAATAATAATAATAATAATAATGATGATGATGATGATGATGATGATGATGATATTTATTATAACCGTGTTTATAATAATTAATTAAAATCAATCAAATTAAAAAAATACTAAAGAATTGTTATTCTCAAAAGTGTGTGTGTATATATATATATATATATATATATATATATATATATGTGAGTAGTGTAAAGTGACAAGATTTTTGAAAATAATAATTTAATATATATACTATAATAAAGGTATTATGATCTTTCAAATTGACCTCTTAAAAATAAGTAATTCATTTGTAAATTTCACCTATTTTGATGGAATTTGGTAAATATATAATGAATTACATAGGATTCCATTTTTCTTTTTGTTGCATTCAAAGCATGAAAATTTGGACTCACAAATTTCATAAAATTTTATAAAATTTATTCATTCCGAGCATAGTCATAATTCAATATTTTATTATTATTATTATTATTATTATTCATAATTCAATTTCCAAACATCGATTTTTTCACCTAAATTAGTTAGAAAATTTCAAAAATAAAGCAAACTCACCTTTATTGGTACGAGAAACTCGCTTTAGACTTATTGGACACTTGATTTTTTATTAATAATTTTGGCAAAGCTTATCTTTAGGTGACTAAAGTTTTACATTTAAGTCTTTTTATTTTTAATTTTGGTCCCATTAGGTCGCTAATTGATAAAATTGGCGAAAATAAGATACACCCATGATTAAATTTCATGAGTTTAAGCTCGACTCTACAATAAGTTTTTTTTTTTTTTTCTTTCATTGCCTTTGGAAATTTCTTTTTATTTATATGTTACTGATTAATTAAAATAGCTATTCTTTTTCTAAAACAATTAAAAAATAGCTATTTTTCTTTGATCGAAATTTTATGCGATTTATAATTAATCGGTCTAATCGGTTTACCGGAGTTAAGAGATGAAAAATAGGAGGTCTGTAGCTAATGGTGGAGAAACACGATGTTATTGTTAGGATGCCATAATCGATTCTCTCTTTTTTCCTCATCCAGCTATATCAATTGATGTAACAAACAATAATGCAATTTTCTTTATGTTATTTAATTAAGTACGTTATTGTTAAATCAATCAATTTATAAGAATGTTCAACATCATTAATCCACTTTTGGTAGGTGGGTATATGCTCTAAAAGATGCCATCAGAGACCGGAAGATGCCTTCATCTAATTATTGAAATCATGAATAAAGAACAAGGATTAACAGACTTAGTTATGATTTAATTATTTGCAATTTTATCAACATATTAGCTGTAAAGTTATTTTCAATATTAGATAATAAAAAATATTTGCAGTTTTGGAGAAAAATGAGACAAAATAAAATGCACTCTCTTCGTTTTTTTTTATATGTCATTTTTATTATTTTTACAAAAATTAAGAAATATTAATTAAACCTAAATTTAGTATTAAATTATATAATTTTGATTAAATTATCAAATTTAATTTGTTTTAAATAAATTATTCCATCCGTTTTTTTATCTATTATTTTTGTTGTTTTTAGTACTAAAATTAAGAAATAATAAATAAATTCAAATTTAAATTAAATTATTAAATTTAATTGGTTGTAATTTTATTAAAAAAGTAAATTAAATTAAATTGAAAATTTAAAATTGGTATATAAATATAATTTAAATTTTATTTAAAAGTGAAATATAAAAAAGAACAAAATAATAATTTTTATTAAAAAATAAAATTAAATTATATTAAAAATATAAAAATAATAAATAAATAAAATTTAAATTTTATTAAAAATTAATATATAAAAAAACAAAACGAATAATTAAAACTTGAAATTTACTGTTATCTCGAAAAACACACAAAAAAAAAAAAAAGAAAAATCACTATCAGCGACTGTTAGCCAGATCCACTTGCTGTCTCGCTGCACAACGAGGGGTCATTTAGATTTAATGTTTTGATTGTTTTCGACCCATTCTGCGCCTTTAACTAAATAATTGAGCATTGACTGTATCTGCTCATAAGGGACCCGGTACACTCTGCAAAAATGAAATACGCGTTTAATTAATTTGAACAGTAATTTGTGAATGCATAAATACATTTATTATATTTAAATCGAGCAATCAGCGGCAGTGATAACTACAGTGGTAGTGGTAGTGACAGTGGCGCAGCCACATAGGTAAAAAGGAGGACAATTATTACATTCCGTCTAATTTTTAACGTGAAATCAATTTTCTTTAATTTTCTTTTAACACAATATTACATTCAGTTCGATCCATCAGTTTTTATAGCATGCGTTTCTTTAATTCATAAAATTCGAACTCCAACTCAAACTAATATTGTATTAATGTTTAGGTCTGAAATGAAAATTTAAAATACATTTCAATGGTACGGTGCGATCAATATTTCAACAAAGCTACATATTTAAAAAATAAATTATGCTTATGAATCATGAATTCCGGATTAAAGAAGACAGTTTTGCGATTATGTTAAGACTCGGGCAGATTAATAATTTTTATAAGGATAGTGCATACAATCGAAAATGAGTGCTTATTGTCTAATAATAATAATACTATAGGCGAAACCGAACTATATAGGGGTCATAGTACCATATTAATTAAGGACTAATATAATTAAATATCAATATGAAATTCCTGATTAAAAATAAAATACTGCTACTGGCATGATTGACTGTGGTCATACTCCATTATAAGTTGGCAAATAGCATAAAATATTCATATAATTGATAGCTAACATGTGTTTATAATTAGACAACAGAGTGTTTATTAAATAATTTTCCCCAATCAATAACCACTGCTAGCTGGCATCAACTGCTAAACCCTATGAGACGTAAATATACATATCATATGCTTGGTCTTGTTATATAATAGTGAAATATAATAGCTAAGGGGTATATATTACTAACACACAGCGCAAGCGTAGGCTAATGGGCTCTGATCAAACTCAATGATTTGAGATATATCCAAAATATGTTGGGCTCTGAAGTGGAACAGTATCTAAGCCCATAAATATATCCAACTTAGGAAGGGAAACAAAACATAAAATTTACTGTTCCAGTCTATTTATCGTTTCTCAATAAAATAAACTATGTTTGTTAAACTTGAAAAGGTTAAAATGAAAACAAAATATAATTATTTTAATCTTTCCAACCTTTTCTAACTATTTGTTAACAAAAATGAAGACC
The DNA here is from genome assembly GCA_037975025.1 of Excoecaria agallocha. NCBI lineage: Eukaryota > Viridiplantae > Streptophyta > Magnoliopsida > Malpighiales > Euphorbiaceae > Excoecaria > Excoecaria agallocha. The sequence continues at coordinate 15,749,635 of CM075820.1, forward strand.
ACTAAAAAAAATCACGTGACTTTTTAATCGACTATATCTTAAAAAATCAAGATATACATAACTTGACATAAAACCAAGATATACATTCTTATACTTGGCCAGATAACAACTAACTAGAAAATTGAAAAAATAAAATAAAATTTTAGTTCATCTTAAAAATTTAACAATTGAAAAAAAAAATTTGGAATATTTTCCGATTGTATATTGAGTATTTCATATCTTGATCCGGAAAACATTCCAGCTTATCTAAATCGATTTAACAAATACTACCTAAATAGGCTTGTCTATTTCCAGCTCAGTTTAAGAAGTTATACTCTAAAATAGCAGTAGCATATTACACATATGTAGGTTAAATCCATCACACCAACACCTAGAACAACAAAAATGGATGTAACAGAAAAACGGAGGAGAGCACACAAAATTAATGCATCAACTTTGCATTGATTTTGAGAGATGAAGATAACAATATAAGAAACAATAGCTCTCGATATGCACTCTTGAGAAATGCTACGAATCCCTTTACCTTCCGTCTCATATTTGTCTTCACCTAGATAACATGTATACATGTGCATTACAATATTCGGACGTGGCGTAAAAAATTTAAGAACCTGTACACATGGCATCTAGATAGGAGGATGTGAAAGGGGGAAAAACGTTAACTAGCACTTCTCGTAGACTCCTATATTTGAGAAATCTATATTTCCCCAAGATTAAAACGTAATGACACAATCCTTCTAAAACTTAAGAGGCTTAGTTTCATCCACCAAGAACATGTTCAAATAACATTTCCTCCTAAGTAATCACCTGACAATCACATGATTCACCAGTACAGCTGGGTATCAAGGAGCCGCCAAAAAAACAATGTAATAAACAATGAAAATATCTTAAACGTATTATTTCTTTGTTAACATTATGGCATAATTCAAACATTCCAAACTAAGAGAGCAAATGCTAGAAAAATTGAAAAGAGTTCATCAGCTGACAACTATGGTACAACACTTTGATTGTACGGACAAAGTTGGAAACTACAAGATCTTGTCTACTAATCAATCTAAGCTTCTCTTTGTTTACATAAAATAAAATGAGAAATTTTTCCTTGCCTTTACCCGTAACTACATTTACCTAAAGTACTAATAATTAGTTTAGCCAGCGCCAAGCAGTCTAATTGCCATTGAACACATATATTGTTAAAAGATGCAGACTTCCGAAGGCAAGATAATTGATACCAGAAAACCGATTCACAATCACAATAGCTCTCACAAATAAAAAAACAGTTCACCTCTTCCCACGATTTCCAGGGCCAGACCTTGGGCCAGGATGGCGAGAAAACTGTAGCCTCAAGTAGTTAGATTCACGATCATGTTCATCCATTTTATAGCCTGCAGATATCAAATGAGAAGTTAGCACCACCTCGCATATAAGTATAGCAATAATGCTGGAAAGACTATGAGAAAAGCTGCTGATATTTCACATTATTAAACTTCTATTACATTGATTTTTGTCAATATTAACAAAAAGATAATGTAGCTAACCTTGCAACGCACTCATTGCAGTAGCTGCACAGGCTGGACTCTCAAAATCAACAAAACAAAGGATAATTGGATCTCCACCACGCTGCAATACACCAAATAGGGGATTAATTCCAACAAACCAATATGTTAAAAATCTTGAATCTGTAAACTATACGTAATTCATGAACTTACATGCTTGGATTCTTTGCTCACAAGTCTCACTTCCTTGTATCCCACAAAAGGGCGAAAGATATCTAAAGGATCAGTTAAGAAATAATAATAGTAAACACACACACACACATATATTTAAAAAAAAAAAAAAAAAAGAGCAGCATAGGCATGGGATTTCAAAAAACATGCCTCATTACATGAGTAAATGACAGGTCAGATTAAAGTTTAGTTTTACTGCAGTTTCAAGAGGATACGAGCCACTTCTCTCCTTCGGCAGTCAGGAGGGAGGCCCTCAACATATAGAGTGCTGGAAGCATCCGGAGGTAAAGGTACAGTTTCCCGAACAGGGGGCCTAGATACAGTGTCCAGTGACGGCTGACTTCCAAAACCCATGTCTCGACCATTTGGTGCAAGATCTGGAATACTAGCCCGAGGGCGGCCTGCTACACCAGAATCTAGTATTGGAAGACCAGTCATCCCAACAGCAGTGGTTCTTCCTGACCCAATGCTTAATCCGCTAGTTTCTCCAGAAGAAAGAGAAAGTTGCTAAAAAGGCAATAAAGCTGAACATTTCAGCAAATAATCTAACACATAATCAGTGGACATGAAATGTTAACATTAGGAGCAGTACAAGGTTTAAAGGGCTACCGCATTTTGCAGATACCGGTCATATGCTGATCCAATTGTCTTTGTGTCCTTCACAGCTTGATACCTACTACGATCATCATCTCTTGTATAATAATTATGGATTTCATGACCTGAAGGCAACCCTGAAGATGGGAGATCTGAAAGATCAAACACCAAAGCTTAAGCATGAATTTTTTATTCTGGACAACAAATCTCTCCTCAGGTTGTGGTACAATACCCAAGCATTGGATATGGCATAAAACATAAACCTCAACAAAACAACAAAAGGACTCACTATCAACAAATGCAGACCAAAAAATAAAAAAAAACCCAAAATAATGACAAGATGATCTTAGAACGACTTGACAGAGAGGTAATTCAAGGCCCAAATCAACATAAACTAAAATGAATTGCATAAGCAGGACATCTAAGTATGGAATAGGGGTAACACATAAAAGCCAAGAAAACAATGCAGGCACACATGCGCATGCACAGACAAAAAAAAAAATCACAAGAAGAATCTTAGAATGATTTGTACCAAAGGTGATGCATTTCCTGAAACAAATTAAGCTAAAATGAATGATACACAAAAAAGTTTGCCACTTTAATACCTCTAAAGAAGCAACAATCAAGTTATTAATGCCCAACTGACAAATCCTAATTTCAACAAACTGATTGTTTTTTGATTATCTCATATTTATGCGGAGATTATAAAACTAGATGTCACATTGATTAAAGATATGATTCAAGGAAGCAGCAAGCAATTGAGCAATGAGTTCTTGAAAGAGCAAAAACTGAATTGGCACCCAAAAAACTCAAAATAATTAGAGCATAAAAGCATGGCCTTGCAGTTGACTTCTTAATTGCTTGTGTACTGCTCTGCTATGGAAATGAACCATGTCCATATACCAAATCCTATGTTATATTTAAAAGCGGGATTACTAATACTATACTTATTAGATTGTATAAGCCAAATAGAGGTCGATACTATGTTAATTACATTTCCAATGAATTCCCTAATCAAATAGGTTCGCGATTGAGTTAAATTACATCGTACTGAATGCAAAATAGAAAATTAACATTTTTTTCCATTAATTTACGCAGACAATCTCCAATTTGAAAAAAGGAGTGAAAAAATGAGCATACCGTAGTCGGAGCGGGGTCGCTTTACCCCACCAGCGGGAGAGAGAAGAGGATGCTGTTGCCGATTCCAGTAGCCGTCTGTCATTTTGCACCTCTAGTGGATCGATTTCAGTGAGAGAGCAAAGATTTTTTCGAGAATTTGAACAAAAGAAAACCTAATTTTGATCTGAAGACCTTGGCTTCGGAGTTCTTGTTTCTTGAAAACCCTTATTTTATTTTTGTTTGTTTTCCGTTTCAGGGGTTTGCTTGGTCTCCGGGCTAAGGATGAATTGGTGATCCAGTGTAGCGCCGCTTAATGTATTGTTCCTGTTGACCCACCTGAATAATGCCAGGTCATAGGGTGGGATTCGGCAGCCCATTATCGACAAATTGGCTTCTCTTAGACCCGGTTTGATTTGCCGGTTCGCGAGTGTGGCTCAATCGAAGTCGATAGCGGTTGATGATAACTTATATCCGATGGCGGATAGAAAAATAATATAAATGTTAGGTAAAAATTTATAACAAGTTGACATTTATATATTAAATTATTATTAAGATTTAAAAATATAATTTAATTGTCTATATGAATATTATATATGTCTGTGCATCTGTATATATAAATATTTAAATTGTTGTTGTTATTATTATTTATAAAAAATATTGATGTAAATTCTTAAAATTTTTATAATTAATAAAATGATATTATAGTTTAAAAAATAAAAACATATAAATCATCAGTCTATAAAAAAAATTTCAAAACAAAATATTTGAAATAACAGTGGATTGAGATAAAAATTAGCTATAAAAAATTAATTGAAAAATATTACCAAACTCCTTTAAAACAAGCAATTTGGAAAAAAGAAAAGAAAAAGAAAAAGTAAGCGCTCTTAAAAATATAACCATATTTTAGTTTTACTTTTTTAAAATTTATTATTTAAAATTTATGTGTATAATTAATTCAGATTCACAACGCATAAATTCATAAAAAAAAATTACATTTTTATAAAAGTATTTATTTATGAACTCAAATTTTTTGCAGATTTACATTGCATTTTTATTTTTTCTATTTAAATCCAGCAGGCGACCAAATTTATTTATAAGCAAGTTTACACATTAGAATAATTTGAATTTTCACCAAACAACTAACTAAAGTAAAGCACTTACCTGAATGTCTCAGCGGTGCATAGGAATGATCACAAGGCGAGACAGGAGCGAGAAATGGCTTTGTAGCATCCCTATGTGAATTACTCGGGGTAATAAATAAATAGACCTAATAATAATAATAAATAAGTGTAGTTGAGGAGTGTCAAAAAAAAAAGGATTAAATTTAAATTGACATTTTCATATTAATTGGGGACCTAATTGCATGTAAGGAAGAGTTTTGAGGTTAAATTGGAATTTGATGAAGCTATAAGGACTAGAAAGGAAATTGAACAAAACGACGTCGTTTTAGGCCAACCCCTCTCTTTTCCTTTTTTCTTTTTCCCTTGGCTGGATCGGCCTTTCCTTTTTCTTTTTTCTTCTCCCTTCCCTCCTCTTCTCGCCAACAGCCCCTGTCTTCTTCATCCCGACTGCGCCGCCCACCTCCGCCGACCGCTGCACCACGACGCCACCAGCGGGCCGCCGCCTCCTCCCTCTTTTCTCTCTCTTCCGCGTGCGAAAAGGGGTCACGAATCCCCCATCGTTCTCCCCCTCTTGCTTCGGTTTTCCCTTTAGATCTACCCCTTTTGTTGTTGCTTCCTCCCTCCCTCCTAACTATTAGGTAAGCCCCGCTCTATCTTTATTTGTTGATTATAAAAGCATTTTGAAGGGAAAGGTAGAATTTCAGATTTTGGGTTTTTTGGTTTAGGAAAATGGAAGCTAGAGATTTATGTTTTGGTTAATTGATGAAGTTAAGAGCTTATATTTTTTGGGGGCTACTGTAGGTTGCGAAAATTATATGAAATTAATTGTGTTTTAGAGCAAGATTCATTTATTTATGCTAATTAAGTGTTGGGGGTTAGGAAATTAACATTAAAAGCTGCTGTAGTTATGAAATTTATATGAAATTATGGGTTATGTAAAGGAATAAGGTGAGACAAGTGTGAAAGGGAAGCAGAAAGAAGCAAGGTGATGGGCAAAAGCTTGCTTTGGTAGTGAAAAAATTGCAGAATTAGTGACAAATAGGTATGTGTTTAAGCAAATCTGTTTTTCTAATTTTTATATATATTATGTTAGTTAAAATTATAAAGTGAGAATTAATTTTTGATGGTAAATGGTAGTAGAAATGTTATAAATTTTAAATTGAATGCTAAGTAATATGCCCTAGACCAATTAAGAATTTTATATGTGTTAAACTTTGAAATTAAAAATTAATAGGATACTTTGGACATAAGATAAGTTAAGTATAGCTTGAATAAATTAATGCAAGTATCATAAAACTTTAAGTGGGTTATTATGGTTATACAAAATCATTGCAATTTGTAGCCTCATGAGAAATATAAAATTTGTTAGTTAAATATATGCCTCATATTTACACAAGTTTGAACCCAATTAGAAAAAGGGGACAATTGAATTACATAAGTAGGCGATCATAAGCTAAAGTAGTGTCGCCAAATTAAGAGGTGTATAATAGAACACAGGTGTGTGTGTGTGTGTGCAAGCATTAATGAGATATGTATGGCTAAATACTTAGGCCTATGCTTGTGAATGATGCATAATTAATTAGTAAGTTATAAATACTTCATGATAAATTGGGATCCTACAAGACAATTAGATGAATAATATTAAGTATGAAATGCGGAGTTTGGAAGGAACAATTTAGTTAAATAAAATGGGTAAGTATTAATCGGAATTAACATTTTAAGTTTATTTAATGGTGACTAGAAGATACTTAATTGCCCTTGGTAAAAACTAGACAGGAATTGGAGTAATAGGATAAGATTGGCATGTCAATTAGGAGAAAATGTAGCAGTACTGCGTCTTAATATGGTTACCGGATGCATGGCTCCGAGAGCTCATCCAGTGAGTATAATTGATTGAATCAATGAGCTGCATGGTTCTGAGAACTCAGTCCACCCGTGTGTGTGTGTGTGTGTGTGTGTGTATACGTGTATTATTAAATATATAAATTTTTAAATATTTATTTTGTGGAAATAGTGTTGACGGACCGTATGGTTCCGAGAACTTGGTCCTGCGTTTAGCTTCCACTTATCCATCACGTCTTACAATTCTGCTAGACTTATCTTAGGGCAACGTAAACCATTAATATTAAGCATTTAACTAATTATCAAATTGTTTTTAGGTAAAGACAGTTAACTGGTTACCTCTTTTTGTTATGATAAATTCTAAACCGTAAACCTAAAAGAGCGAGATGAAACAAAATGCGAATCTCATGAAGATAATACGGTTATGCAATTGAGAATATATTTGCCACTTTCATTTAAGTAAGGTATGCATAGTTGTTGGTTCATAATACTTCTTATTTTGTTTACTTATATATTTTAGTCAAAATAAATTAGATTTTGTTGGAAAAATAGAATTGTTTGAATATCACTAAATTATATGCTTAGCGCGTGATTTTGTTTCTGCGTGTAGGTCAGGAGAAGGTTCTGGAGGAAGTTAATAGTGGAGCTACATCAAAAGAGCTCTAACCATCACAGTAAAACAGAAGAATTTTGAGGTGGAAGCACCACAACTTTTTGTTTACTTTCTTATTTTGTTGACATGTGCACCATACTTGAAGAGATTAAAGTCAAATGTAAATATTTATGGATGGATGCATTGTAAATTATAAAGTGGCAAGAATCATATATGCCTTGCTTTGCATGCTTATTGGATTTTTGTGATTTGCATAGGTTGGTGGAAGGGCAATAATTGCTATGTTGGAGGTTTGAATAGGAGATGAATGGTAGGATAGATGTGGCTAGAAGTGTTTTGTAATTTTCTTTTTAGGAGATTTTGACGAAAAACAAGGAAAAATTTGTCGAAATTTTTATCATTTGAATAGTACCCTAATTAAATTTCTCTGTACGTACATAAAAAACCTAAATCCGAGTGTGACACCGGTATCCGGGTCTTTAACTGACCGGGTATTGGGTGTTACAGGCTCCCTTCCAATCATCGTGCCCAAGAGAAGGAATTTCCCACCCTTGCCCTCGGTAGGAGTACGGGGAGAAAATTGCTTCTATCTCTGGCCCTAATTGGAATTCCCAACCCTGACGAAATCTCCATTTTCAATCAAAAATATTTTTTTTAAAAAAAATTAATTATAACTAAAATTAATAGTTAACAATTAATTATAATTGAAATACAACATTTAATAATTGAAAAATCTAAGTTTAATCACAAATCAAATTAATATAAATTTTAATAATTGACAAACTAAAATTAAGTATAAATTAAATATAATTATTAAATTTCATATCCAAAATTTCAAGATTTGTATCACAATCGTCGTTCTTGTCCTGAATTTTAAATAGGAAATTATTTTTCCTCTATTCCTGGTTTGTGGGATAAATTTTTGAAATTTTCTGCCATATTTGGGACATTTGGGCTGGGAATCATCCTTAGCGGTGCAACGGTACATCTTGGTATGCACTAGGGATGATCACGGGACGAGGCGATGGTAAGGAATGGCTCCTCACCTACTGACCCACCCAAGGTCAGGGATTCTCCGTCCTCGCCCTCGATAGGATTATGGAGAAAAAATTCCCCCATCCCTGCCCCATTAGGAACCCTGTCCCCCGCGGCGATCCTCGTTCTCAGTTTAAAATAATTTTAAACAAAATCAAATATAACTAAAATATAATATTTAATAATCAATTATAATTGAAATACAATATTTAATAATTAAAAAAAATCTAAATTTAATTACAGATTAAATTAATATAAATTTTAAAAATTCACAAAATTAAAATTAAATATATATTAAAACTAAATTATATAAATATAGGGATTTGCTTTAGGCCTTCCCTGTGCAGCTTAGGTGGAAGGCGAGGAAGGCCCCCTTCTAGGGGGGTTCGAGCCATCAGTGAGATACCACTTTAGAAGAGCTAAAATTCTAACCTTGTGTCAGGATCTACGGGCCAAAGGACAGTCTCAGGTAGACAGTTTTTATGGGGTGTAGGCCTCCTAAAAGGTAACGGAGGAGTGCAAAGATTTTCTCGGGCTAGATAAAAGCTTTTTCCATTCTTTTATTAACCGATTTATGTATAGGATTCCATTCACCCTACGGTTGAGAACTAATGATTGGTTCTATCTATAAAGATTTTGGGTTTGCTCATTTTAATTTGGATTTCGATTACTAATTCTAAAAATTTATTACTGACGAGCCACAATAATCATACCTATCAAAGTAACTAAAAGAATTATTGAAATGAATTCAAATGAAAGCAAAAAAAATCTATTGATAAATGAATTTCAATTTGTTAACCATTACTTATTAAATCTTGTTCTATAATCTGATTTGTTCTTGTAGTCTAAATAATTTCGTACCATGACGTATCTGGAATAATAGTAATTAGTGAAACAAAAATGATTTTCTCTTGCTCAAAAAGATATTAATAGGAGTTTAGCTTATTCTACAATGTCTCAATTGAGTTATTTGATGTTAGCTCTAGGTATGCGATTTTATTGAGGCTCTTTATTTCATTTGATTACTCATGCCTATTCAAGAGCATTGTTGTTTTTAGGATCTGGATCCATTATTCATTTATAATTATATTTATTTCGGGACAGGGATTGTACCGAATTCTAAATCAGAAAATATTTTTCTTCTGCCCCTACCCACATAGGAGAAATTTTCGGAGAATGAGATAGTTTTCCATCGGGGACAGAGATTTTTCGTCCCATGATCATGTAACATCCTAACTTGATAATTCCATCTACAACTGTACTTAAATCACTATTCAAGTTATAAACTCAGTTAATATCCTTAAATAAGTATGTGAAGTAATTTAACATCAAATATAATGAACACCATTCAATATTCACTCAATCACTTTAGCTTCCTACTGTAGAGTCATAATTACAAACTTATCAGCTATAGAACTTTCAAATATACTTGATCTTAAACTCTCTATCTTTATATCTTGTGTTGGCCAACTTGACCCTGATAACGACCTCAAAAAGAAATCCAAACCCCGTACACCTACATGGATAAATACTCATGCTAAGCTAAAAGCTTAGTGGGAAAAACAATTGCAATATGCACAATTTTCTATAAAAATCATCAAATTACTTGCAAACATTAAGAGTAAACCAATATATTTGTTAGTTTACCTTAAATAACATTAGATACCATGTTACAATATTTCAAAAGTACCAGTAAACCCATCTAGCCTCTATAAGTCTTACAAAACACTTTGCTAAAAGCCAGGTTTTGATTTCTATTTCCATCTAGCAATTGAGAAATTACACCTCAAGTTCACATTCTTTATGCCCATAAATCAATTTTAGTTACAAAAGTAACTATAAAAACTGCTTATAAGTTATAACTCTCCTTGTAGGTATTGCTATACACAGTCCTTAAATGTATGACTTATAACAGATTAATAGTATAATACCTATACATAATCTTGACATTACATTCTTCTACTTTATGTTTCTATATATATAATATGTGGATTTTTCATGTAAACATAACATGATGAAGAGCAATTCACGGAAGATTATGTTTACTGAGTCTTTTAACCTAATAAAACACTTTTCTTACTTTGATAATTTAAGCTTGTACTATGTTTACATACATTTTAGTCTCCTTAAGTCAATTATTTGCTTAATCAATCTTAATAATTTTCTTATAAATTTTAGCAGCATGATGGTTTAAAATCATGCTACTAAAACCTACAATTATTCAAAATCACACTCCAATTATGTTTCCTCCACCTCCAATTCTCCATTCACAAGCATAGCACTTCAAAAACTTGATTACTATCTCAAACCACATATTATTATCAAATATACATATATTATGTCATCCTTGAAATTTAATGTGCTATGTGTCATTACATTACGTTGACACACATAGATATTTATTACATAACTTTATAATCCAAAACCCTAAAGATTTCCATATGCACATGCCACATCAACATAATTTGGTTCGAACCTGAGATTTCAATTTCTCAAGCTTCTTACATATCCTATTTAAGAAATCAGAACCACGTAGTTCTTCAATTCCAAAGTCTCGTATAGTACTTTAAATACGGTTTAATATTATCATATATTTACATTTAACATTGAATGAAAAGTTATTTAATAATATAATTAATACCTTTATCATGCTTATTTTATTGGTTTCATAAAACCCTTAATCATTCATACCATCTTGCTTAATTTAGCTTGAATATTATGTTCAACAATTGATTCTATTACTCTTATAAATAAGTAATTTCTATATACCGAAGGAACCGTACAACATAGGGTATGATACCGGTTACTCCAGTCATTCATACATATATTAGCAGCATATCTTGTGGTGAACTCTTGAAACTAAATATTCATGGGACCAGATTACTTGGCGTAATCCTACATCCCTATCTTGTAGTGAACTCTTGAAACTAAATATTTATGGGACCAGATTATTTGGAGTAACCCTGCATCCCTATCTTGTGGTGAACTCTTGAAACTAAATATTCATGGGACCAGATTACTTGGCGTAACCCTGCATCCCTATCTTGTGGTGAACTCTTGAAACTAAATATTCATGGGACCAGATTACTTGGCATAATCCTGCATCCAGGGAACTAGATCACTTGGCGTGACCCTGCGTTCTCAATCCATGTGTGTGCCGGCAATCCCAATATAATGTCAATTCAAATCCCATAATTCTATCATGGTATAAACCCCTATGGTTAGCCATTAAAATATCAACATGTTTAATCAAGAGCATTCTTATTTATTATTGATACATAACTGAATACCTATCATATAATAATAATAATAATAATAATAATAATAATAATAATAATAATAATAATAATAATAATATCTATTTTCACGAACGTATATGCACATGGGTATACACAAGTGACGAGCATATCATGTAATTACTCAAGCATAAACCGTTTATAAACATGATAATATTTTCATATAATCAAATTATACTCATAAGCAGGAAACTGTACTAGAAAACATTCATAAGTACATATTACCATGTACTTATACAAATGTAAATATACTGCTCTTGGTCGCTTAAATACTATAATATATTACTCATTTAGTTGTGGACACATCATTCAATTGCACTAAACTTCACTTAAATTCATAATTAGTTCACAAAAATGTACATTCGCAATTCTTTAAGCATATGGAATTTTCTATATTTACTATAATGTACTTAATTTACTAAATAACATGTGCAAATCTCAACTCGTTACTTTTATAACCAAATTAAAAATTTGACAAAACTTAATGAAGACAAATCTTGGAGAAACAAATGGAATGAATCAACTTATTTGTAAATTTACTCAGTTATATCCGACCAACCGTGTCATCACCATTATCTTTTACATATTAAATTTAAACCATCATCTAACATATTAAAACTCAAAACCGGATCCTAAATTAACCAAACCTCAACTAGCAAATATATTACTCCCAATAAATCACATGGCCACAAACATTAATTCAAAGAAATAAAACATTTCTTAACCAAATTCTTAGAAAGTAAATTTGATAGTCACATACCTATTTCTTGCGATTTTCTTCATTTTCGTCAACTATTTCGTTTGTCAAAAGCTCACCAGTACTTCGTTGGAACTTGACCGGAGCCTCATCGGTGCCAGACCAAAACCACCTCGAGATAGCTACCGTTGAAGGGAGTCCACCGACAGTAGTCACGCGCTTAAAGGACTCCATTCGTGGCTTGGATTTACGCCAAAAATTACGGATGTATTGGCTGCCGATCCACTTGATTTCGATGAAAAATGACCGGAAAAAGGTGGCATCGGACTCATCTAGGCAGTTAGAACTCGCCGGTGTAGGTGGTGATGAGATAGGCCATTGTCGATCACCAAAGAGGGAGAGTGAGGCATTCGTAATGAAGGAAGAAACAAGGGGAAAAGAGGCGACAGTGGAGAACGGCGATAGAAAGGAGATCGACGATAGCCCAAAACGGAGGTGACGTGAAAGGTCGCCGGCAACGGCGGCTCCCTTCCCAGCTCCCCGATTTCCCTTCACTTGTCACCTACCTCTCCCTTTCTTATTTCTTTCTTTTTTTTTTCCAACACCTAATCCACAAAAATATCTTCCCATCCAAACAAAATACCCTTTTTGCCCCCAATATATTACTTTAATAACAATTAAATCCTCAAATCTTATTATTTTTTTATTATTATTATTTTTCAATTATGTCCCATGAATCTCAAGTAACACTTAGCTAATTAATTGTTAATTAACTAATAATAATGTCATCAAATCACCCGTATTTCTACTAGGGTCAAGACTGGGGCATTACAGATCATCCCTAGTATGCATTGTTGTCTCCAACATTACTAATCGTAGCTGTTCAATTTTTAATAATTTTAACTGATAACCGGCTGCACTAAATTGTTGCCACAACATAAAACTTTTCTTATCTTCCATCCACTACAATCCCTCATTGTTGGGGTACAACCCAAGTCCCACATCCCATATTGGAAAATTAAGGGATAAATACTTTGAATATAAGTGTATCTGTTAGTGTAAGCCCTAACCCCAATGCATTGTAATAAAACACTTTAGTTAATAAATGAGGCATTTATTTTATCTATTGTATTCTTGTGCATGTCAATTGATAGAACTGTCCATGAATGTTGTTTCAGTTTAAGCTATCATGTGTGAGGCACATGGTTGTAAGATCTTAAAATAATAGAGACTTCATTCTAAATATCTCTAGTCAGTCATTGTTATGGGAATAACAATGAATTAAGACTAGTATGCTCTCTCTGATAAGATGAGTTCTGTCTTACGGATCATAAGGACTAGAGTGTCAATCAGAGATCATAGATACATGTTTAGAACATGGTATCTGGATTCGATCCGTTCGTGAGAACAATACATGGTACAAGTCATAAGTGTTTCTTATATGCAAGTTTCGTATCGGAGTTCTTAGACCTAAAATCTCTATGAAACTCTTTATGAATTACTGTGTACTTTGACATACACCTAACGTGCTCATAACAGAGTGACAAGTATGGGTATGCTTGGGTATGTATTGATTCATGTTAGAGAGCATGAGAGAAGTAAAGGGATTACCCCTCTCAATAAGAGAGAAAATATCATCGGTCACTTGATCAGTGAACTGAAAAGTGTATGTGTAACGTCCCCGGATGGCCGCTTGCCGATATTGTCCGCTTTGGGCCTTAGCTCTCACGATTTTGTTTTTGGACCTCCCCAAAAGGCCTCGACAAGGGAGAGGTATCCATAGCCTTATAAGGACTACTTCGTTCTCCTCTCTAACCTTTTGACTGAATTCACCTGTATGTAGGAGCCTTTAACTGACTCTTAGTCAATCTCTTACTTTTTCGGTCTGAATTTACAATTATTTGAAAATCGCAATACTTTATACGGGTTGTAAATTATTTATAATAATCCATCATTTTATTCGAATTATGAATTATTTTTTACTCACCTTTGGGTATTGTTCACTTATATGGTTACTATTCACTTGTACGGTTACTATTCACTTATACGATTAATTTATTCACTATACTTTTTATTTTCTGAAAATTTATCATTTAATCTCTTCTTTTTCCTTATATAAAGTGTACATTAAATTACATTAAATCATCAGCTTTTAATTGTTTATTGGATTATTGAGAAATAGGGGAGTCAGTCAAAGGCTCCTACATACAGGTGGATTCAGTCAAAGGATCCCACATCGGTTGGAGAGGAGAATAAAGTAGTCCTTATAAGGCTATGGATACTTCTCCCTTGTCGAGGCCTTTTGGGGAGACCCAAAAATAAAACCGTGAGGGCTAAGGCTCAAAGTAGACAATATCGACAAGCGGCCATTCGGGGACGTTACAGTTGGTCTCAGAGCCGGTACTGGATCGGTGTGTTGGCCATGGAGCCGGGCCTGATGTGTCAGCGAGGGTGCTGAGCCTCCTTAGGGGGGGTGGAGTCAGTCAAAGGCTCCCACATACAGGTGAATTCAGTCAAAGGATCCCATATCTGTTGGAGAGGAGAACGAAGTAGTCCTTATAAGGTAAGCGGCCATCCGGGGATGTTACAGTATGGCCATACCGAAATAAAATAATGAGTAATCATTATTTATCTGAGAAGTTCAGTGTTACTAGAATATCAAGAAAGGAATTAATATATATAAGAATGACTAGTTCCATACCTTATATTAATTCTGATATTTAAGGGTAAGAAATTATGCAAAATTGCATTAGGTCACTAAATGCCATTTGCATTTTTATTTAATTTGAAATGCTATAATATCTTGCTAGAGAATATATATAGCCTTTGAATTAATTTATTAATTCATTGCCAATATTAAATGGACCTATAGGATCGCACACAAAGCACTGGACTTAAAATATTTAAATAATATATTGGAAATTAATTTGAACTTTTATTTAAAGTCAAATTAATGCATGCAATGGATGAACAGATTTTCTTTGTTAACAGTTGGTCACGAGAGAAATTTATTGGCATGTGCTAGGTTTAATTTCAATTGATTAATTATCTATGTATAATTAAGTTAATTGAGTATTAAATCCTAAATTGTATTTAATCAAAATATAATACTTGAGAAAGAATTAAAGTAGCCAAAATTCAAGCTAGGAATCCTAGTTGAATTCGACAACTAATTACCTTAGATAAATAAGTTTATTTTGATTAAATAAATGATGCCATTTGAATTTAAATTCTAATAGAATTTAAATTAGGATATATCTCTTAATTATTAACTGATGGTGGCTGAAATTACTCCTTAATTTTAGGCAGTCACTCTTGACTTAAAGTAAGTGATATATATTAATGAATTAAAAAGAATAAAGGTGTGTGCCATTTTTGCTCTTTCTCTCTTTTGGCCGTATGACTCAAGGAGAAAAGAAATCTTTCTTGTTCTCTTGTGGTAGGTGACTGCTATAAAAACTAAAAGGAAGAACAAGATGAGGGTTGAGGCTTCAAACTATTCCCATTGCCTAATACACAATTATAGAGCTGGCACTCTTGATTTTAAGCTATCTTTGCAAGTGTATGTGTGAACATAGAGAGGAGTGGCGTAAAGGCTGTTCCTTTGGCATTGGTGGTGAAGATCTAAGGCAAATAAATTCATCTTAGTTGCTGGTCATCATCAAAATCAAATCTTGAAGTGCATCTAAAGTTATAAGTTTTAAAACTCTAAAATTGTATGTTTTCTATTCTAGTTTATGGATTGCGTGGTATGTATGATCGATTTTATTATTTTTTCATTGCATGATCATCATGTACATACCATATCATATTTCATCAGTATCCACCTAACTTCATTAATATGAGGCCTTTTGGGAGGTGCTAAAAAATAAATTCGTACGGGCTTGGCCCAAAGAGAACAATATCATACTAATATGGAGTTGAGGGAATGTTTGGCAGTCTCCAACAAATGGTATCAGAGCCCAGGTTCAGAGATGGAGCCAACGGTGGACTGTGTTATGTGGGAGGGTCCTCGGTTTGTTCGTGCGATTGGAGATTCATTTTTGGTGCCTTGTATCGAAAGTCACCCTGGTATATTGTGATGGCCAGGCGATGTGTCCCGTTGGTTGATAGCGGCGGTGCAAGATGATTCGACGAATCTGTGGATTATTGCTGGAGAAAAGGCCATATGTTGTGTGGTCCTTGGTTTGAGGGGAGATTGTTGGGGTACAACCCAAGTCCCACATCCCACATTGAAAAATTAAAGGAGAAACACCTTGAATATAAGTGTGTCCACCTAACTCCATTAGTATGAGGCCTTTTGGGAGGTGTCCAAAAACAAATCCGTGCGAATTTGACCCAAAGCGGACAATATCATACTAATATGGAGTTGAGGGGATATTTAACGGTCCCCAACACACATCCAAAAGAGATGAAGGGGCTCCGATCATCCAAAATGATCAGTCAAAGAAAAATCAAACTTGGATTTAGTTTCATGCCATGCTGGTATACTGATGGGATGGAATTATTTGGCATACAAATACATAAAGATTGGCTTCTTGTAGTTTGAAGGGCAACACCAAAATGAGAAGAGAGAAACAAACCAAACCAGAGAGAAGAAAAACAAGAATCAAGATGTAGCAGTTAGGAAGCAAGACTTGTATTTTCTTTTTTCCTTTAAACAAAATTGAAAGGTTTCCAAGGGTTTCAAATTAGTTCTAGCAGTGTGTACTTTAAAATCTTGTTTGCATTCCACGACATGAATCTGTTGCCACTAAATTACATGTATTGCAGTTCCCATATACTGAAACTCGCTTCAAAAGAAGAGGACTTAATAAAATATTCCTCAATGACATTAGTCAATATAATTTTTCATAATGCTACAGCATTCATTCTTCTTCCACAAGAGGAAAGTGTTATGATAGCCAAATTGCTAAAATATTGAAAGGTAAAGTATCACATAGTGCTAAATAAAGACCAAATCAACAGCATATATGACAAACTACATCACTAGCTAAAGGCATTTCACAACAAGTCACCAATGCATCTATAGTATTCAGACTTACAATTTCTGGTTTAGTCTATTTAGCAGGCTAATTATAAGAGAAAATAACATGTAAATTAAAAAATTGGTGATAATGGAAGATGTACATGCAACTTCAAAGAACTAACATAGAAGAGGAACAGTTTCTGATAAAGAAAGTGCTACTAGTCACGAGTCCCAAGCCCATAAGCCATAGTGTGGAGAGTTTATGCCAGGAAGCCTAAGAAGCAGATGGAAGCCCAAGAAGTAAAGGGAAGCAAGAGAGCTGGCACACAAGTTAGTTATCCAGGAGTAGCCAATAAAAGGGAGGGTAGAGTAGTGTGTGGGGTTTTTTTATTTGGAGAAGTTATTTGCAATTCGTTGGTAGGAAGTGAGGGAAAGGATTGAATATACCAGGAGGTTGTTCATCCTTGTAGCTGAGGGCCCTTACTATTATTGTTACTTTTGGTTCTTCTTTTCTTTTCAAAAAGAGACTGAAATCTATACTTCTATTGATTCATTAATACATCAGTATACATTTATACACTTTTCCATTCTCGTGTGTTGTTTTGATTGCTTGATTATCACTATTGCTATCATTGGTTCGACCTGCTGGATATAACCACGGAAGGAGAGAAACTACAATGGAGACTTGTTTACAATCGGTGATGGTTCGACTGGATGAAATAGAGAGCAAGTTAAGAGAGTTAAATGCGTCTGTGAATTTTCGAATGGAAGCAACAGAGAACAAGATGGGGGAATTAACTGCCTGTGTGCATGAACTAACCAAATCGGTGACGGACATTCAAAGTCGTTTGGCTATTTCTGAGAGTCGATACCAAGTAGACAAGAAACAGGATGAAGAATTCCAGACTCAAGTGTTAAATTGGATTAAACGAACAGAAAAATAGCCCCTTCAGGCTGATGATTTCAGTTCTCAGGGAAAAACAATCATGGAAGGAGGAGGCAGTCAGCAAGGGCAAGACTCAAACCGGAGCATGGATTATCACCTCCACACAAGTTATTTTACAGATCCACTGGTTTCATTGAAGAAGGTAAAACTTCCGATGTTCAACGGTACAGATCCTAGAGGCTAGACTATGAGGATCGAAACTTATTTTCGGTTGAATCAAATTCCATCCAATATGTGCGTTCATTTGGCTGAGGTTTGTATGGAGGGACCAACCATAAATTGGTTCTCGATGCTGCTCAATGTATCGCCGACGTTGACTTGGGAGAAGTTCAAAGCCGATTTAATGAGGCGATATGGTAGAATCCATTCCTCCAGTCCATTTGAAGATTCAGCATACTCAAAATAAGAGGGGAGCATCGAAGGATTATTTGAGGACTTTGAGACGATGGCTGGTACCGCTCTAGGTCTTATTGAACCACAATCTGTGGAATGCTTAAATAATGAGTTGAAGGAAGGGGTGAAAGATTGGGTGAAGGTTCACAAGCCAGCAAACAGAGTGGAAGCTATGGGACTAGCATGCTCCGATGAGGCACCTCAGCAAATTGACCTACAGAGGATGGTGTCATCCAGGTGTTTGCAGAGCTCGGTGAAGGAGCAGGTGCCGATATTCAAGCCGTCCTCCAATACTGGGTCGTGAGGGGGTTCTAACAGCTCTGGGTCATCTCAGTGGAAACCCAATTCTACTTTTGGGTCAAGCCCAAATAAGCATCCAACTTATCAACCAAACAACCATCCCACCTCTCCTCCTGTTTCATCAGAATCAAATCGATGAGGGCACACAAGGCAGGGAGTTTGGCACCTCCCCAAGATCAAGTGGTAAGAGAGACGAAAAAAGGGGTTTCGCTTCCCGTTAGCGCCTGTGTTGAGATCTCAGTTTGTGTACCTTGTTAATCATGACTCCTTTGGTTTGGCAAATGATTCTCTCTCTTTGGGATTTTTTATTGAAGGGGTTGACCTCGTAGCGGTTTTTAATACACTGCAAGCATCCTTTGGTGATGGGAGAAGACACTCTCGAGATAGTGAGGCGATCAAGAACCAACTATATAAAGTCGGGTACGAATTCGATTTTTTTCGCCTGACTTTGTACTGGTGATAGAAGTGCTTAGGTCACTTGACAACACAACAAAGAATATGGATTCTAATTTCAAAGACGTTGAAGGTGACATTGCTTGGAGAGGGTGATGAAGCAAAGACCAGTATAACAATAGATGATGTAGTTTATAGGATTGATTATGGAAAGCATAAGGAAAATCGTCATAAGCCTCAAAAGAAATTGACAAGCATGATTGAGGATTGGATATCTCAAGCAACTACAAGGTAGTGCCATGGAAGAGCAGGACGAGTTAAACCTGGAATTTGCTTTTGCTTGTTCACACGCCAAAGATTTGAGAAGCTTTTGTGTCCTTATCAAGCTCTTAAGATGCTTCGAATGCCATTAGTTGAGTTATGCTTGCAAATTAAATTACTTTCACTGGGCCATATAAAGACATTTTTATCAAAGGCTTTGGAACCTCCAAAGGATGAGGCTATGATTTCTGTCATTTCATTGTTTTATGAGGCTAGAGCTAAAGAAGGGAATGAAGAGTTGACACCTCTTGGGCTTCATCTGGCAAAGTTTCCTGTTGATGTGTTAATTAGAACGATGATGATGTATGGTGCAATATTCGTTTGCTTATGCGGTTGCTGGTCGCTTATTCTCTCAATTTCTGATTGTCTTGACCACAAATCTCTTTTTGTTTACCCAAAAGATGAGAGGAAAAACATTGAACTAGGAAGCTTGCCCTATTGGCAGATACGTAAGCTGGCTCTAATGAGGCAAATGAGAGTGATAGGCAATCTGACCACATTGTATTGATGGTTAGTACAAGAAATGGCAGATGATTTTGGATGAGGGAGCTAGAGCAACACAAAACTTTTTGCAATTCTTATTTCTTGAGTAGTTCAGCCATGTACATGATAAGTGACCCAAGGAGTCAATTTGGAATGCAATTGCGTGAAAATGGGATCAATAAGGCAACTTGGGAGGATGAATTTGTCATCCGCCACCAGTTTCATCAGTTCAGTCTTGATGACAAGACTGTTTTTCCACCCGGTGGCAATGATAGAGAAAGTGCTACTAGTCACGAGTCCCAAGCCCACAGCCACAGTGTGGAGAGTTTATGCCAGGAAGCCTAAGAAGTAGATGGAAGCCCAAGAAGCAAAGGGAAGCAAGAGAGTTGGCACACAAGTTAGTTATGCAAAAGTAGCCAATAAAAGCGAGGGTAGAGTAGTGTGTGGGGTTTTTTTATGTGGAGAAGTTATTTTTAATTCGTTGGTAGGAAGTGAGGGAAAGGATTGAATATACTAGGAGGTTGTTCATCCTTGTAGCTGAGGGCCCTTACTGTTATTGTTACTTTTGGTTCTTCTTTTCCTTTCAAGAAGAGAATGAAATCTATACTTGTATTGATTCATTAATGCATCAATATACATTTATACACTTTTCCATTCTCATGTGTTGTTTATTGCTTGATTATCACTATTGCTATCAGTTTCAGAACCAAAAACTAATTTACAATCATATATGCAGAATGATTAATTACTTCTATGAAGTTCCGAAATAGGATAGAGGAGCAGGCGGTTCTGGTATATCTATTACCCCTTCCAACATCAGAACCACCTTCTTCATCGATGGCCGCAATGATGGCTCATTCTGAATACACCAAAAACCTACCCTAACCATCCTCTCTACTTCACTCTCTTCCACCTCTTCATCGTGGATTAGCTTGTTCAGCTCCTTAGCCTCAAAGCATTGATAAACCCAGTTTGCAAGAACAACTTCATCATCAGGAACATCCCTGTCCACATTCCTTCTACAACATAGAATCTCCAACAACATGATTCCGTAGCTGTACACATCTACTTTCACTGTTATAGGCAAGTTACCGTGCCATTCAGGCGCAACATACCCTCTTGTTCCTCTGATTCCAGTATATGTCGTGGACTGGTCAGGCATCAACAGCTTGGACCAACCAAACCATTCAGGCGCAACATACCCCCTTGTTCCTCTAATTTCAGTATATGTCGTGGACTGGTCAGGCATCAACAGCTTGGACAAACCGAAATCTGCTATTTTAGGCCATTCATTCTCATCCATTAGTATGTTTTCTGGTTTGATGTCGCAGTGGATGATCTGAGTCTCACACTCTTCGTGCAAATAGACTATGCCTCGAGCTATGTTTAGAGCTATCTCAATTCTTTTCTCCCAATCTGGCTTACGTTCGCTTCGAAAAAGAAAGCCTGCAAGCG
The DNA here is from genome assembly GCA_037975025.1 of Excoecaria agallocha. Lineage (NCBI taxonomy): Eukaryota > Viridiplantae > Streptophyta > Magnoliopsida > Malpighiales > Euphorbiaceae > Excoecaria > Excoecaria agallocha. The sequence goes on from CM075820.1 coordinate 15,770,933, forward strand.
AACCATTTTTCATGTATTCATACACGAGAAGCCTGTTTGTTTCATCGTGGCAATAGCCAAGCAACCGAACTAGACTTTTGTGATGAGTTCTGCCTATTATTTTCACCTCATTCAGAAATTCTCGTTCACCTTCGGCCACCACTTTCAGTAGCTTTTTGATTGCTACTATTCTGGTTCCATTTGCCATGAACCCTTTATAAACTGCACCAAAACCTCCTCTGCCAATTTCATGCTTGAAATTATCTGTTGCAGTTTTCATCTGCTTATATGTAAATGATTGCAAGATCACTTCTTCAAGCAGTTCATCATTTCCCTGACTTGAAATCTTTTTATAGTTCCAAACGCGAAATCTATAAAAAAGAATACCAAAAGTTGCAATAACAATAAGAGCAAAGCTGGAGATAACAATACATGTTATCAAGACACCTGTTTGTATCTCTTTTTTTCTAGTGTTGCCCCCAATTGTAAGCCCTGACTGTCCGCTGCTTTCTTTGATGAAAGTTGTGGCCTTGCCATTTCTCCGAACTTTCCCAAATTTTAAAGGAAATTGAAGCTTATTGCACTGTTTATTCCTATATATAGCTGCTTCACAATTGCAATCTCTAGAACACTCGTCTCTGCATTCATCTTTTGTAAGAGATGGGAGAATAGAGTATGGGCTACTAGGCTTCCATGATATATTTTCCAATTCATGGATGCTAAAATTCAAACTTTGCATACCCGGACAACCATCTGCAGTAGATTTCCATTGGCATCCAAAATTCTTCTGGCTTGTGTCAATATAATCAAAACTAAGAAGGCAAGTGCAAGCAGGATTTTGATTTACAACAGTACAATATGAGTTCTGGCCACAGATACCAGTGGGATCACACTTGTTGCTAGAGGACTGCCATTCCATTGACCAATTACTGAATCGGTCCAAATTATGTGAATATAGCCGGAATATTCCATCTGCATCCACTGTGGCACGATACATTGCTTTCCCAGATATGTTGTTCTTATTGAACGTCGTTATGTTAATGCCATTAGGATTGAGCAAGTACAACTGACCGTTGGCATCAAGATTTAAACTTACACCATCTCCTGCAGTTGCTGTTTTTGACCTCCAATAGAAATAATCAAATTCAAATGGGAAGTCCAGTGAATACATTACCAGGTTTCCATTGTTTCGCATCCTGAGTCCAAATTTTCCACTTGCACGATTCAAATAGGAGGTACTAGAAACCAGCTCTTTTCCCGGCAATAAGCGCTGTCCTGGCAATATGGTGTCGGTGGGAACACCAAACGTTTGCCAGGTGATGTTTAGGTCTGAATAATAAAGCACAAAGTTGCCAGAGTTAAGCATGGATGCTGAGGAAGCTGGCTGAGGAGCATTTGCAATGGATGTCTGTTGGCCATCTTGCAAGACTAATAAACCGTCACTATTAAAGATTAAGGTGGCATTCTTGGACAGAACTGGGTTGTCTGGATTTGCTGTCCATACGACATTTTTCTGGTGGATTGTCAGCAACCAGATGGCTATGACAAAACCATAGCCTTCGGGGTAAAAACCAAAGGCGAAATGTCCTGACTCCGAAGACCAGTAGGGGTTGCTAGAGGGATGTAAAGATGAACCTAAGCTGATGATGGAAGAACTATTCTGAGCTGTTGCTTTTGAGAATAAGGAAATCAGATAAAGAAAAAACAAGAACATTTTGCTGCAATTCTTGGATGATTTCTGATCTTTTATTTTCTTTGAGACAGATATGGTTAAACCATTTATTTGAATTTTGCAAGGGAAAGTGATTATGTCTGGAATTTGGTGCAACTTCACGGAGTCAAAATCTCAACTTCTGAAAATGGCGTGGCATGTGGACGTAGACTTTACCAGAGAAATTTCCACGAGAGAAATTTCCAAGAAGCAGCCTGCACCACTTAACGAGTCCAGCCATATCTACTCGCTTCCAGTGGCATGTAATTTAGATTTTCTTTTAATATATATATATATATATATATATATATATATATAGGAACCTCTAATTTATTTCAAGTGTTTCCTCTCGAATTTTAATCCAATAATAACTATATAATTTTTTAATTAAATTATAAAAATTACAATAAAATAATCTAAATTCATTTAAATAAAAAGTCGAATAAATGGTAAAATTCAAATATTTTGTCTTTTGCGAAAAAATAAAATTATATTAATTTTTTAAAAATAAAAAAATAAATATCAACTTATTTAACAAATTAAATTTACAGCAAAAGGTTAAACTCATTTTTTATTTTTTATTTTCACTTCCATGCACACTTTTTTTTCTACTTATTGCAATTTTTAAAATCTTTCAAATTTAAAAAAAAATTAACAAATATTTTTTATCACTTCAAATGACATGTGATAAGAAAATTTAACCTTTTTTTTGTAATTTTAATACTATATTTATTAATTTTTGTTTTAATTGATTTTTTATTATTTTGTAGATTATTTAGGTTTTAGTAAGTTAAATGTATATTTTAACATTAATTACAAATAAAAAAATAGATAATTTGAGTGATAATTGATTAAAATAAAATATTTTTTAAAAATTTTGACAGTATTGATAATAATTTAATTATTTAACGGTTTCAAAATATAAAATTACACCAAAAATAATTGTAAAAATTATATATTTATTTGATTTTAAATATTATTTTTTTTAATTTTAAATAAAATATATTATACTATTATAATATATGTATTTTTAATTTTTAATTTTTAATTTTTTATATTAAAATTATAATGTGTGCTTCAGCTAAGCCTAGGGTCCTAACTCCACCAGTGCTTGCTACCCAACAAACTTTACTAGTCCCACTTCACTTGCTCCGTCTATAGACTTCTTCGTTCCATGATTTATTTTTTCCGTTATCAGTCTGCATCCAAGAAATGCCCAGGAAATCCATTTATGACCTTCGACATGCAAAGAAGGCATTGAAGGGGATTAGAGAGCAACATCTCCGATTTTTCCCTCAAGTGGGCCTCACTTGCCAATTCTTGTAGGGCTTGCCTACGGTATTTAATCCGACCCCAACCCCATAAATAAAATCTAAAACACCTTATTTTTATAAATAATATTTCAAACTAAATTATTTGAATAAAAATTTCAATACTAACTAGAGATGGCAAATAGACGGATTAGACGGATTTAGATTAAATTATTAATGGGCGAGTTATTAATAAATTTGATCATAAATGGGTCAAAAAATATGGATCATAAATGAATTAATATTCAAATGGATTGAACGAATTTACATCGATCTACGAATTTAATGTAAATTATTATAAATTTTTTTATTAATTATTCTAAAAAAATAATAATTAATTATGTTTTTTTGAGAAATTAATTAATTATGTTAAAATCATCCGATTCTCTAATTCTTTAATTTGAAATAAGATCAATTTCAATATTCATGATAGCTTAATTATTCAATAAAATTAACGAAAGGACATTATTAAAAAATAACTAACACCTATAAAAATAAATAAATCAATCAATCAATCAATTTTTTGTACAAATCATCAGCTCTCAGCTTTGGCAAATGGCCCAGTCCAAAGTTATAAATAGCCCGTGCATGCTCAATCTCTTTATAGTATTGCTATTCAAAATCAGCAAACGCCACAAACAGCTGCTTCGCCTCCTTCAGGTCACAGGCTTTTGCAACTACCCTCTTATACACATTCCTATTCCTATAAGCTTCTCCAATTTCTATCTCAAACTTTACATATTCCATCCGAACGCTAATTTTTTTTATGATACTTACACATTGTTCGACTATGTATGTAATTTGTTCTAGAAAAGTAACGGACAGTATTCAACCTATTATATCGTTGGTGGGTGTATTGTAATTACAATAAGTATTTGGAACTACTAATTGATAAAAAATAAGATTATTGAGCTCTTTAACAAGATCAAGTTTCTGGTTTGGAGCAGATGAGGAAGAAGTAGATGAGAAGAATTGGGAGTTAATAAAGAGTAGATGCCTCTTTAACAAGATCGAGTTTCTGGTTTGGGGCAGACGAGGAAGAAGCAGATGAAAAGAATCAGAAGTTGGTGGCGGAGTTGGTGGGGGAGTGGTTGAAGGAGGAGGAGAATCAGGAGGTGAGTACTGATGAGAAGAAAAAACGAAGTAGATAATTTAGGTTATAATCATTTTTGGTTGTAAGAATGGAGTTGTAAGAAATTCATTGGGTAAAGATTTAATTAGTTGAACAATAAAATGAATCAATTTTGAATTAACTCAATAAATATTGGATCGGGTTAGATTGAGTTAAAGAATAAAATGAATCGATTTTAGGTTGACCAAATATATATTTATTTGGATTGAGTTGAGTTTAAGTCTTCTTTTTTTTTTTAACGAATTTGAATTAAATTTTGGGTTTGGATCAATTTTACCACTTCTATTGCTAACCAAGTTCTGTCAACTATTAGTTGATGCGATTAATTAAGTTGTGAGTTAAGTTAGTACACCAAATCTGACTTTACAAACCTTTGAAATTAGAGGGTTAATGCAAGTTGACAACAAGTTTTGACCAAAATAGAAACCTGCAAAAAGGAAAAAAATAGCTTATGAAATTCTAAAAATACTATAACAGTCAAATCAAATTTTATGAATAAAAAGATGATGAAAGAATCATAAAAAATAAGAAGAATAGAGAAAATATCAAAAAATAAACAGAATTTTAATATCTTGTAAAATCTAAATTAATTTATAACGACGGGTTCTTGTAATTATTGATAACATAATAAAACCTAAAATGATTTATCTATAAGAGAGGGATCAGCAGCTGAAGCGGCAAATTAGATAGTTGAATCATCTGTAAAGGAGAGTTTGCAATTCATCCAGTCGGACGGACAGTAGGACCTGCAAAAAGAAAGGGGGTGCCCGGTCAAAATCGGGCTTTAGCACTCCGAAACTCAAGTTAGTGGCTTTTAGAAAGAGTGTTTGGAGAGAGAATCTCAGATATTTTTCATACCTGGTACCATAATATTTTGAGCTATTTATAGGAGTTATTTGAAGAGGTATTTGAGTACCTTGGGGGGCGATATCTGACAGTCAAGTAGGTGAGCGATGATGTGACAGGAGGTAGATGGAGAGCATGGGCGTTGCCTTGTGCTAATGGACTGACAGGACATGTTGTCCCATCAGTCCGATCGAACACTTTGCTTCCCTGCATTATCTTTCAACTCACGCTTTATCCTTTTGTTTATTGGACTTGAACTGCCTTAAATGCTATTAGGCCAGACTAACTGGGCCTTTAAGAATGTTTTTTCTGTAGTTATCACTTGTCCCCCCTTTGAAGGGTCCGATCGGGAGATTTTTCAATTTTCTGACAGGACTTTTGAATGGACTTGAATTTGATGAGTCATGTCTGTTCATTTTGGGCAGCCATTATGCATTTATCGCTGGCGTGCGTGTTAATGGTGATGCTTCATTCTTCGTAACTGCCATTGATGAGTTGAAGGCACGTGGTGATTATCCAATGGATGGGCATTTGGAGCATTCTAAAAGCATTTCGTTTATAAATAGGCATTCTTATGACGATTTTTTCTTATTTTTCAGTGATCCTTAGCAAAACTCTGCCAAATTTTCTGCGTGAAACTTTGCTATTTCAGCGACTCGGACTTTTCCTTTTCAACGACTCCATAATTTCTATAAGAATATCCAAGTAAGTAAGCGACCCTTGCCTTTGACTTCTCTTCCTTATTCATAGCTTCACAACGCCATTATTTACTTCACCCATTTCATCGAGGCGACTTTAAACAGCCTATAGATAGGAGTTTTCTTGAAGCCTATAAAGATTGTGAGGCCGTGGCTCATCCTTCAAAACTTATACGGGAGACGTCGACTAAGCCTTCTTTTTGTTTTAAAATAATCTTCCTATAGAAGTCTCTGTGGTGGCTTGGGCTTTTAGTTGTGAGAACAATGAGTGACTCATTTGCCATTTATGGAGCTTGGGCACTGTGCTGAGATTTTCCTTTGGTGCATTTGGGATTGCAACCCTCAAAAATTACAGAATTGCCTTTAATTAGTTTCATCTGGACAAATGGAGAACAACATTTTGTTCCGAGATCCTTCGTGAGATGGAGAAAGTGACGCCAATCCCGGATTTTGTTTGTTTGTTGTTGTTGTTGTTTTTTAGTCAACCGTAGATAAAGCTATTCAATGTGCCATTATCTCTGAAAGATTTGAGAGAGGCTTGAAAGGTCGGACAGTCGGTCGGTTTGCTTAGAAAACTTTCGGGCAATCCGATCGCAGGCCTGAGCCTCGACGCTGTAATGACTATACTAGATAATCTGGATTACTGTTACTAGTTACATTCATTTAATCCTGTTAATCATATGAGTTATCTATTACCGATGCATATATGAGCATACATACTTCATATTATACTAGTCATGTTTGGTGGAAGGTGATACTTCTCATGTTGTTTGCTATTCTTTACATAACTTAGTAATTACATGCCTTTAAATACAAGTATATTGGATGTAACCAAAAGAGATGCAAAAGTTAATTTTTATACATCAAAATGCTAATCTTATTTCGATGTTGACTTGGAAGATTGTTGGCTTTGTCCCTGAACAAGAGTTCTACCCTGCGAACCTACACGGATAAACACCCGTGCTAAACTATAAAGCTTAGTGGGGAACAACTAATATAATGATAACCACTCACCGTGTTAATCACTAAACATGCAACAATAGTAAAACACAAATGGCATATTTAATTAATAAGGTAAAGAAACCAAGAATCATAATGAAGGGAATTGTAAATTCATTAAATCATGTAAGGTAAAATTGTAACTATATATGCCTTTCATTTATCTTATCAATTTTGCCTGCTCAAATTTCCTGTGGGAGTGGATAACGGGTGTTGTAGATACCATGAGGTATCAAATCTGTGAATACCCGAAGGTATTAAATCTGTAGACCCATTGGGTCAAAACATGGTCTCATTTAGAGACGAACTGTGGACTCATAAGAGTCAGATTATAACAGCTGCGACTGTAATCCTATAGGCATGCCTATCTATCTACAACCAAGTCTATATATGCAGGCAATATAAATCATGTCTCATATTGTGAAATCACATTACTATAATTTAAATTTTCACACCAACAAAGGTGAAGTATTATAATACTATGCATTGTTACTTTCATAACATAAAGAGTAATCATTGTACTATGGTTTTATTAAGGTAAACACATACCTTCTATATTTTGAATTTGAATAATAAAATCTTGAACCTCTATCTTTAAATAAACCTTTTTTTTATTAAAAAGGAATATATTACTATATCCTTACAATTTAGGATGATTCATAAGCTTAGGAAGGGCTTAAGCAAGTTTAGATCTCATTTGGAGCCAGAAAATACAAGTATCAAAGATAGAAAACAAATGCTTGTTGTCACACTCGCGACGAGTGTCGTGGCCGCGGTATTAATCACGCTCGTAATAGTAAGCAATTGCCAAAAAGAGTATTCTTTGATATCGCGCTCGCGGCAAAAGTCGTGCTCGCGACACAAAGCTACGGTTTGATGTCTCGCTCGTGACACAAAACGATGGCTTAAAAAAAAACTTCGACACTTGTTGCCCAAAAATCCTGTAAATCAATTTCAAACTCCAATTTCATCTCAATTTCAACATACCAAACGGCTTTTTCTGAAAATACTATCTTCTACAAAGTTTTAGGCTTATTTTTCTAGTTTCCAAAAAACTAAAAACCTCTTCAATAGGACCTATAAATCTTTAGATATTCAAGAAAAACCACAGACTATTCATGAAGCCGAAATAACCATCCCAATCATATTTCAATACCGATTTTCACTATCATGCAGTGAAAATCAGATTTTGATTTCTTCTAACAAAATCAAGACATGTAAGTCTAGTTTCTATACCAACTGGAATTTTATCATTTAGATAACTATAGCTCAAGATATGAGCAAAAGTATGCAAACTGGTTAAATGATCTTTAAAACAGATTTCCATGTTTCCAACCAAAACTTGTATGTTTTCAATTCTAAACCCTTCTAAGCTTGAAATCATCCATAAAACACAAGAGAGAGAGACACTCAAGATCTCTCTCAGACAAATAATAAAATATACACATATACGAAATCCAAGTTCCCATACCTTGTTAAGCTCCAAGTTTCCTTCAACCTTGAGTAGCCTCTTTCCCCTTTCTCTTGCTTGATTTTCCTTCTATAAACATAAAACACTTCTGTAAAAATCCATCAAGCTATTCCATGAATCATGCACATCAAAGAATAAACAAGTTGTCTTACCACTAAACTCAAGCAAATCTTTCTTCTTTTTGTCAAAAACCCAAAGATTCTAGAGAGAGAATTTGAGAGAGAGAGAGAGAGAGTTTAGAGCTTGAGAGGATAAAGATGGAGGAAGAAGACTATAAGGTGGCCGGCCCTCCCTCTCAAAAATATCCTCTTCACTTTTGATTTCAATTGGTCCAAATGTCACCTTTAAGCAAAAGTTGTTATTTAGTCCTTAACTTTCCTTTATTTCTAGTAATACCCCACATCTTACTCTTTAACTATGCAATTAGGTCCTTCTTTATACATTTATACTTAATTAAACATGGACACTAATAATTAATTAGTATTAATTCTACTAGGGTATATTGAGGGACATTACAACTCTCTCCCCCTAAAAGAATTTCGTCCTCGAAATTCATACCTGTATTGAAGAGCTGTGGGTATTGAGCCCGCATAGCTATTTCAGGTTTTCAAGTCGCTTCTTGTACATCATGGTGTTGCCATAACACTTTGACTAGGGGGATTTCTTTGTTCCTCAACTGCTTAACTTCTCTGGCTAGAATCTGTTTAGGCTCTTCATCATACGTATAATCAGATCCGACACTGATATCTTGCACTAGTATGATGTGCGATTCATCAGATCGATATCGTCGGAGCATCGAAACATGAAAAACATTATGCAACTTTGATAGTTCATTGGGCAGATCTACTCGATATGCTACCGGTCCAATTCGTTCCAAGATTCTGTAAGGACTAATAAACCGGGGACTGAGTTTTCCTTTCTTTCCGAATCGTAGTACTTTTCTCCATGGGGACACCTTTAGGAACACTTTATCACCAACCTGATATTCAATATCCTTTCTTTTCAGATCTTCATATGATTTCTATCTATCACTGGCTTTTTTCAATCATTGCTTGACAAGTTGAATCTTTTCTTTGGTATCTCTAACAATGTCAGGACCTGTCAACTTGCTTTCAGCCAACTCCGTCCAACAGAAAGGAGTTCTACATTTTCGACCGTAGAGAGCTTCATATGGTGGCATACCAATACTAGTTTGATAGCCATTGTTGTATGTAAACTCCATTAAAGTCACATATTTATCCCAACTTCTGGGAAAATCTAAAACACAGCCTCTTAACATGTCCTCTAACACCTGTATGATTCTCTCTGACTGTCCATCCGTTTGAGGATGAAAAGCAGTACTAAGAAAGAGCTTTGTGCCCAAGACTTGTTGTAAACTTTTCCAAAATCTGAAAGTGAATCTCGGATCCCGATCTGAAATGATTGAGATTGGTACCCTGTGCAGTCTAACAATCTGGTCTATATACAACTCAGCTAACCTATCCATCGAATAGTTGGTTTGAATCGGTATAAAGTGTGTCACTTTTGTCAATCTGTCTACTATGACCCACACTGCATCATGCTTCTTTTGAGTAGTGGGTAAACCTGTAACAAAGTCCATAGTGACATTGTCCCACTTCTACTGAGGAATAGGAAGAGGATTCAACAATCCCGAAGGAAGTTGATGCTCTGCTTTTACTTGTTGACATGTCAGGCACTTGGAGACGTACTCCGTTACATCTTTCGTCATTCCTGGCCACCAGTAAAACTGTTTTAAATCTCTATATATTTTATTGCCACCGGGATGCATGGTGAATACAGTACTATGAGCTTCTTGCAATAAATCTTTCTTCAATTCTTTAACATCTGGCACACACAATCGATTTCGATAGTAGAGACCATCATCAAGCCCAAAGGAATATTCTATCGGACCCCCTGCATGAACTAATTTAGCCAATTGTTGCAGCTTTACATCATCTATTTATGCATCTATTACTGCCTGTCTGAGATTAGGGCGAGCTTGAAATTGAGCTAATAAAGCTCCATCGGATGTAAACCTCCATTTATAATCTTGTAATAACAAGGTTGCTATCATTTTTCGGCTCAAAGCATCAGCTACAATGTTTGCTTTTTCTGGGTGATAGTCAACTACACAATCATAGTCCTTGAATAATTCTAGCCATCTGCGCTGTCTTAAATTGAGATCTCGCTGAGTAAGCAAGTATTTAAGACTCTTGTGATCTGTATAGATTTTACACTTTTCACCATAAAGGTAATGCCGCCATATCTTTAAAGCAAATACAATGGCGGCCAATTCCAAATCATGAGTCAGATAGTTCTGTTCATGAAGCTTTAACTGTCTCGATGCATAAGCTACTACTTTACCCTCTTGCATCAACACACATCCTAGTCCACTCCTAGATGCATCACTATACATAGCATATTCCTTATCCTCTATTGGTTAGGTAAGAACCGGAGCTTCAGTTAACATTTTCCTTAAATGATCAAAACTGGCTTGGCAACGCTCTTTCCATTCAAATTTAGCTTCTTTCCGAAGTAATTTAGTGAGTGAAGAGGCAATAATGGAAAAGCCTTTCACAAACCGCCTATAATAGCCGACTAAGCCCAAGAAACTTCGAACTTCTGGCACATTCCTAGGTGGTCTCCAATTCACTATAGCTTCAATCTTTCTAGGGTCTACTCTGATGCCTTCTGAAGACACCATGTGCCCAAGGAAAGAAACTTCTTTAAGCCAGAACTCATATTTGTTTAACTTGGCATATAGCTGTTGTTCTCTCAAAGTCTGCAACACTATTCTCAAATGTTCTGCATGTTCTGTTTCATTACGAGAATAGACCAGGATGTCATCGATAAATACTACGACAAACTGATCTAAATAGGGTCTGAACACCCTATTCATCAGATCCATAAAAGCTGCAGGTGCATTAGTCAATCCGAAAGGCATTACTAAAAATTTATAATGACCATATCGAGTTCTAAAAGCAGTCTTCTGCACATCCATATCCTTGACCCGAAGTTAATAGTATCCCAACCTCAGATCAATTTTAGAAAACACTCCAGCACCCCGTAACTGATCAAAGAGATCCTCAATTCAAGGTAAAGGGTACTTGTTCTTCACTGTTACCTTGTTAAGCTATTTATAATCGATGCACATCCTCAAAGTGCCATCCTTCTTCTTAACAAATAACACCGATGCGCCCCAAGGTGACACACTGGGCTTAATGAAGCCTTTATCTAACAACTCTTGTAACTGCACCTTTAACTCCTTTAGTTCTGTTGGTGCCATTCTGTAAGGTGCTCTAGAGATAGGAGCAGTTTCAGGTAAAGTCTCGATAGATAACTCGACTTCTCTCTCTAATGGTAAACCCGAAAGTTCCTCGAAAAAAATATCAGGAAACTCATTAACCACCGAGACATCTTGAAGATTAACTGTCTCTCTTTTAGAATCAAGAACCAAAGCCAGATATGCTTCACATCCTTTTCTAAGGAATCTTTTCACTTTCATAGCAGATATAACATTGGTTAAGGGTTTTGACTTAATACCCTGAATTAATGTCTCTACTTCCCCATCATTCTTAACAACTACTGTTTTAGCTTTACAGTTTACTATGGAATGATATCTAGACAACCAATCCATACCCAGGATTACATCAAATTCATGAAAAGGTAAAACAATTAGGTCAGCTGGGAACTCTCTCTCTTGAATTCTAATAGGGTAATTTCTATAAACTTCATTTACATGTATACTATGGCCCAAAGGACTGATTACACATATATCATGGTTCAGATGGTCTACAACAAATACATTTCTATCCAACTCCCTATTACAAATATATGAATGTGTAGATCTCGGGTCTATAAGCACATGCACATCAATATCAAAGAGGGAGAGTGTACCGGCTATGATCTCGGGAGCATCAGCATCTTCTCGACCTTTCATCGCATAAGCTCTAATAGGAGGTGTCGGAGCGAAAGGTCGATCCACTGTCTCTGAAATATTCCTGGACTGGGCTCTAAATTGGCCTGATCCACCTCTGCCCCTACCACGGCCTCTACCTGAAGAGGGTGCATTAGAAGCTCCTCGATTACTCTGTTGACTGGAGGCTTGATCCTGCGTCAGAGGATAATTTGCCATAAAATGCTCCGTGCTGCCACATCTGAAGCAACCACCTGTGAGCATTCTACAAGTGCCCCAATGTCGTCTAAAATAATAAGAACATTCTGGAGCTTGACCTCTACTCTGCCCTGATGCAGTACCTCTTCCAGATACGACTGGAGATAAAGTCCCCTGTCGTCCACCTCTAGATGCAGAGTGAGTACCAGACTCCATTGGTTGTTCTCCTGGAGTTATTCTTGGTCTTTTTCCTGATGAAGAACCACCCCTAAGAAAGCTTCTTCTTCTTTATTCTCTTTCTCTTTTTGCATTTTCTTCGTTCTCAACTTGGATAGCTGTTTGAACTAGCTGATGATAATCCACAAGGTGTAAAGAAATAGGTCCTATCAAATGATCCCAAATTTGGTCATTTAATCCATCTTCGAACTGGAAACACTTGAAAGTCCCAGTCAGCATCAGTTTTGGTATATACTTACTCAAGCAACTGAATTCTGCCTCATATGCAGTCACTGACATACGTCTCTGCTTTAGATTCAGAAACTGCTTTAACTTTTCATCTTTGTATGCTTTAGTCACATACCTCTTTTTAAACTCTGCCATAAAGAATTCCCAAGAGAGGGAATCAGGTAGCTGAGGTTGTGTCTGAACTAATTTCCACCAGTTATAGGCTGCTCCCTGAAGCAAGGACACAGCACAAGTCACCTTTTGATTAACTGGGCATTGAATTTCTGCAAACACCCGCTCTAACCTTTCAAGCCATAACTCTGCTTTCTCAGATTTTTCCCAAGTAGAGCCTAGAAATTCTTCTGCACCATGCTTCCTAATCTCAAAAATAGGAGCCTTTGGTGCAGTCATCCTTTGCAAAATTTGAGCCATATCATTGGAAATCTTCCACAAGGCTTTCCCAGACTCAGTAGCAGCTACACCACCTTTAGTGGATACAGAAGATTCTAGCTGGGAAGGATTCGATTGACCCGGTAAATTACTCTTAGCTGACTCATTTACCACTTTACGATGTCCTTCCATCTATAACTATATCAAAGAAACACAGGGACAACCACAATCAGCCAACATCAATAAGAATTATATAACCAATAACCTTTAAATTCCTATAGGCCAGAACCGCCTAACCCAAGGGCTCTAATACCAAAAAATGTAACGACTATACTAGATAATCCGGATTACTGTTACTATTTACATTCATTTAATCATGTTAATCATATGAGTTATCTATTACCGATGCATATATATTATACTAGTCATGTTTTGTGGAGGGTGATACTTCTCATGTTGTTTGCTATTCTTTACATAACTTAGTAATTACATGCCTTTAAATAAAAGTATATTGGATGTAACCAAAAGAGATGCAAAAGTTAATTTTTATACATCAAAATGCTACTCTTATTTCGATGTTGACTTGGAAGATTGTTGGCTTTGTCCCTGAATAAGAGTTCTACCCTACGAACCTACACGGATAAACACCCGTGCTAAGCTATAAAGCTTAGTGGGGAACAACTAATATAATGATAATCACTCACCGTGTTAATCACCAAACATGCAATAATAGTAAAACACAAATGGCATATTTAATTAATAAGGTAAAGAAACCAAGAATCATAATGAAGGGAATTGTAAATTCATTAAATCATGTAAGGTAAAATTGTAACTATATATGCCTTCATTTATCTTATCAATTTTTCCTGCTTAAATTTTCTGTGGGAGTGGATAATAGGTGCTGTAGATACCATGAGGTATCAAATCTGGGAATACCCGAAGGTATTAAATCTGTGGACCCATTGGGTCAAAACAATGGTCTCATTTAGAGACGAACTGTGGACTCATAAGAGTCAGACTATAGCAGCTGCGACTGTAACCCTATAGGCATGCCTATCTATCCACAACCAAGTCTATATATGCAGGCAATATAAATCATGTCTCATATTGTGAAATCACATTACTATAATTTAAATTTTCACACCAACAAAGGTGAAGTACTATAATACTATGCATTGTTACTTTCATAACATAAAGAGTAATCATTGTACTATGGTTTTATTAAGGTAAACACATACCTTCTATATTTTGAATTTGAATAACAAAATCTTGAACCTCTATCTTTAAATAAACCTTTTTTATTAAAAAGGAATATATTACTATATCCTTACAATTTAGGATGATTCATAAGCTTAGAAACGGTTTAGGCAAGTTTAGATCTCATTTGGAGCCAGAAAATACAAGTATCAAAGATAGAAAACAAATGCTTGTTGTCGCGCTTGCGACAATAGTCGCGCTCGCGACGAGTGTCGCGGTCGCGGTATTAATTGCACTCGCGACAGTAAGCAATTGCCAAAAAGAGTATTCCTTGATATCGCGCTCGCGGCAAAAGTCGTGCTCGCGACACAAAGCGACGGTTTGATGTCGCGCTCGCGACACAAAACGACGGCTTAAAAAAACTTCAATACTTATTGCCCGAAAATCCTATAAATCAATTTCAAACTCCAATTACATCTCAATTTCAATATACCAAACGGCTTTTTTGAAAATACTATCTTCTACAAAGTTTTAGGCTTATTTTTCTAGTTTCCAAAAAACTAAAAACCTCTTCAATAGGACCTATAAATCTTTAGATATTCAAGAAAAACCACAGACTATTCATGAAGCCGAAACAACCATCCCAATCAGATTTCAATACCGATTTTCACTATCATGAAGTGAAAATCAGATTTTGGTTTCTTCTAACAAAATCAAGACATGTAAGTCTAGTTTCTATACCAACTGGAATTTTATCATTTAGATAACTATAGCTCAAGATATGAGCAAAAGTATGCAAACTGGTCAAATGATCTTTAAAACAGATTTCCATGTTTCCAACCAAAACTTGTATGTTTTCAATTCTAAACCCTTCTAAGCTTGAAATCATCCATAAAACACAAGAGAGAGAGACACTCAAGATCTCTCTCAGACAAATCATAAAATATACACACATACGAAATCTAAGTTTTCATACCTTGTTAAGCTCCAAGTTTCCTTCAACTTTGAGTAGCCTCTTTTCCCTTTCTCTTGCTTCATTCCCCTTCTATAAGCATAAAACACTGCTATGAAAATCCATCAAGCTATTCCATGAATCATGCACATCAAAGAATAAATAAGTTGTCTTACCACTAAACTCAAGCAAACCTTTCTTCTTTTTGTCAAAAATCCAAAGATTCTAGAGAGAGAGAGAGAGAGTTTAGAGCTTGAGAGGATAAAGATGGAGGAAGAAGACTATGAGGTGGCCGGCCCTCCCTCTCCAAAATATCCTCTTCACTTTTGATTTCAATTGGTCCAAATGTCACCTTTAAGCAAAAGTTGTTATTTAGTCCTTAACTTTCCTTTATTTCTAGTAATATCCCACATCTTACTCTTTAACTATGCAATTAGGTTCTTATTTATACATTTATACTTAATTAAACATGGACACTAATAATTAATTAGTGTTAATTCTACTAGGGTATATTAAGGGACATTACAGACACTGCCACTAACATGGAGCGGGATTGTTGTAATTGGAGTGTGGGAGAAGCATACACATATATAATTATGCATTGCAAATTTAAAAGAATATATCAACTGGAGAAATACTTATCTTCTATTTTCATAATGCAGCTGCAAATGCGATGACTAAGGGAGACGATGTCGCCAAGCAATTAGCCGATCGGGCCAAGGCAAGAATTGAAGCAGATCATGCTGCCAAGGAAGAGAGGAGGGCTAAAAAGAGAAAAATCGTGCCCTCTTCAGAAGTTTAGGTTTCCCATCCTTCTGCGAACACTCCCACTGCTGCCTCAAGTGATGTCGCAACTCTTGCTGCCTGCCCTTCTCAGATCCTTTCGAAGTCCTCTTCCAACCGGCCATTATCCGAGGATCATTCTCATAGGCATTGGCTTAGAGATGAAACTGACTTTGAGAGGGAGCGAATAGCCCAGGATCGAGAAAAATCAGTCCAGGCAAACATGGCCGCAATGGACGAAGATGCCCAAAGGAGGATCAAGGAGGTGGCGAGGAAGAAAATTGACGACCTGGTAGCCGCAATAGATGCAAGGGTTGCCGCCAGGAATAAGGGGGGCGTTAAAAATGCGATTGCAAGGATTATCGAGGGTCGGGCCTCATCATTAGGAGAGGTTTTAAAAAGACAATTCGATGACGGCTAGTCTATTGACAATAAAGCCATATCAAATTATTTATGCCGGGATATGCTTCAGGATGGTGAATACAAGGCGATGGGGAATCCTGATATATTATCCCGAGAGTGCAGCCTTTTTCAGCAGCAAAGTCTGGAGGTATCTTTTCCATATTTTTGTTCTTAAATAATATTCATTAACTTTGCTTCATCCGACCATTATTTCTTCGACTAACTGGCCCTTCTGCCTTCCCCCTTTTTCTCTTTTAGTTAATAAAAATGGGTTTGCGCTTGCACGGTGTGGCCAATCTTTATAAAAAGAAATTTAAAGATTTCGAGCGGGTAAGAAGAGAGGCGAAAGATAAGTATGAAGTTGCTAGGGAAGAATCCTCTCGTGTCCGGTCGGAGACTAAAAAATTAAAGGAAAAGGCTGATCGTCTTTCCGGAAACCTGCGAGTTCGACAGAGGGAGGTTGATCACCCTAAAAGGGACGTGGTCCGTCTGACTGTCGAAAACTCCTTAATGCAAAAATTCAAAGAAGAGGCAACCAGACTGAGGGAGGAGTGTATGCGTCTATTTGCCGATTGCTCAAAGGTCAAAGAGGAGCATGATCTTCTACAGGGTGAGCAGGAATCACTGAAAATTACCTTGGCCGAAAAAGAAATGGCTTGGGATAAAAAGCTTGAAGACGAGCTTATTGCTCAAAGAGAAAAGCTGATGGACCAGGTGGGAGATGCCCAAGGGCGATTATTGACTCGGTTGGTTTATGCAACTGAACAATGCTTTTCTGAAGCTGACCTTAGCTGGATGGAAGACCCAGGGATCTTGCCCGACCCCCCTTTTAGTGACGGTAAAGAGGAAAACCCCCATGATCCCCAGTCATCATAGGTTACCTCATCTGAGCCGAGCGGTCCTAGCACAACTATTTCAGCACCAATAGATCTTGTTCCTACAGATACCCTAGAGTCTTCACGACCTTTGGCCGATACAAATGTACCCTCTATAATTATGGAGATTGTAGATATAGAGATGTAGATTTTCCTTTTTGTAATGAGGGTATTTTTTATAAAGAATCTTCATAAAATATTCAGCGCGTCAAAGCGCTCTCTTTGCATTGTCTCCATACTGCAACTGTTCTTTGCAATGTCTTCATACTGAAATTTTACTTAAGGCAAATTTTATCATGAAATTATTAAAGGGAGAATAAACAGTTATCAATCATGGAGATTTTTATGGACAATACGTAAATTTGAATAAGGAGAATACTTCCTGAACGTTAACATGCTTTACTAACATTTTAAATATGGAGAATGTACAAATTCGAATAAGGAGAGTACTTCCTGAACGTTAATATGCTTTGCTAACATTTGCAGTTCGTAACTCTTTGTGACATATTTAGTCCGATCGGATTAAACTCGTTATTCAAATGCGAGTTATTACTTAAATTTATCGCGCTAAGCGTGTCAGGCGATGTCATTGGTTTTAAATAGAATATCAACCGATCGGTTATTAAGAGAGTCATCCGTGGCGAATAATCTTTTCAATCTATGGTGGGAGACAAAACTCCATTCTCACTTTCAACTGAGTACTTTCGTAGCTCAGTGGTAGAGCACCATTTATTGCTCTTAGTTTCAAGGAATTTTTCTTTAATGGAGAAGGCCTATAGCCTTTAACCTCATTCTGAAGATTTGGCAATTTCGTACTTTGGGAGAGATAATTGACTCAATTGTTGTCCTTCGCATTTTGGGCTCGGAATGGACATCGAGCCTAGCGAGTGCTCGCATTTTGGGCTCAGAATGGACATCGAGCCTAGCGAGTGAGATGGCGGGGGTGAAATGGAAATGTCTTGCATCTTTGGTTCAGAAATCACATCGAACCTAACAGACAAATTTAATAAGGAGGAACGTTTTCATATGCTCGGGATGAACATCGAGCCTGGCGAACAAGATAAGAGCAAACAGTTGTTCTTTTGGTTCGAAATAGACATCGAACTTAATAAAAAATCATCATTAAATTCCTGTCGAATTTATTCAGACCAGAAGTAGGAAATTTCGTTGAACGGGGCCAAATAGATATCCTGCAAATATACATTTAAACCCAACAAACAAAGAAAAGAAAAGAAAAACATACATTTTTCAAAGATGAAGAAGAATGGAAAAAATGGGAAAAATGGAGAAAACATTCTTTATTGAGAGTGAATACAATACATGACTATACATGGTACTTCTTGAGTACTCCGACGTTTCAGCTTCTAGTGATATCCTTCCCTTCAAAGGTCCTGGGTTTAGAAGGGTATTGGAGTTGGTGTGAGCTTCTCCTTTTTGACACTTTTCGTGCTTACACATGTTTCTTCGAGCACAAGAGTAATCATTTTAAAGGCTCTTATCCTTTTGAGTTGCGTCTTTTAGCAACTCTTTGCTTGTAGGTAGCAATTATGGCGTAGGCGTCTTTCACTTTCTCTTCTATTGCATCCGAATGTTGGCATCTAGCCGATCGACATATAAGCCGAATCCTTATATTAGGGTTGAATAAGGTGACGTATTCCATTGTTCGGACAAAGAATGCCCGGTGAGTCACCAAAACTTGAATGAAAGCCTACTAGATCCCCCTTTTACTCATGCCAGATGTCTTGCCTTGGAACGGACCGTCCTACCATTATGGGTTCCTGCCTTGGAATGGGTCGTCCTACCATCATAGGTTCCTGCCTTGGAACGGGCTGTCCTACCATTATGGGCTCTTTTTGGTGCTCGATTGTGGCGACGTATGCTTTTCTAGATGCCTTTTGATCTCCCTTTAGGACAATGATTCCTCCCCCTAGTCGGGATCTTTGTTACCATACGTCGAGGCCTGTAAAAAATGGCATTATAGGCAAGAGTCATATCAATAATCATAAAAGTTACCTTACAAGTGTAGATTGGAGCCTCGTGGCCAAGCTCAACTAGAAGCTCGACTGACCCTGCCACTGGAACGGTAGCATTGCCAAGCCCTATGAGTTGTGGCGTTTGATTTAAGTTCTTCGATCGAGAGACTCGTGGCTTTATGAGCTTGGAGGATAAGCACATTTACCACGCTTTCATCATCCACCAATATCCTCCTCACGTCGAAGTTGTTGATTCGTGCCCTGATGACAAGGGCATCCTCGTGAGGAAACAATCCGTCTTGCGCATCATCATTGGGTATGGTGACTGGGGCTGGCTGTTTGGACATCTGGGTGATGTAAACGCTTTTACCCTTTCTTAATTTGGTGAGATCCTCTCCGTGAGATGATCCGTCAATGATCATATTTATGACACCAGCATGTGGTCGATGTGGGTTCGCGATTCTTAGCTTCCTTCGCTCACTATCGTCGCCATCATCGGAACCATATGAGAGCGTTTCCTCCCAGAGTGGTAGGGAATATCCTGCAGGCGACCCCTTCGTCGTAGGTGTATACCTGTCCATTATCATGTCTCACCGTCCTTTGTTGTGGCTGCCTAGAGTTCTAACACTCGTCCTTCTATTATAGTGAGCTCTTGGCTCGTTGATGGAAATTTTCCTATTCCTTCTTCCTCCAAAGCCTTTGGTTGTGCGATCTATTTCACAACCTTTGGAAATCAAGGGCATTTTTCGTTGTCCATAGTTTGGATCGTGCCTTTAGTGAAACTGCCAAGAGCGGTGCGTTTATTTTTTACGGTAATAGGGGTATCCTCCGGCTATCGTATGACCGCGTCGTCGAAGTTTGAGAGGGGGATTATGCCTGTCGAGTGATCTGAGAAATCTCCCCCTTATCCCCAAGGGCTTAGCTCGATCCTAGCTGTTGTGTTTGCGTTTCGCAAGAGCTTAATGCTCGTAAAATCCCGAATCTGTCCTAGCTCTCAATGAAAGCACCAAATGATAAAACCTAAAATGGTTTATTTGTGAGAGAGGGATCAGCAGTTAAAGCGACAGATTGGATAGTTGAATCATCTGTAAAGGAAAGCTTGCAATTCATCCAGCCGAACGGACAGTAGGACCTGCAAAAAGAAAAGGGGTGCCTGGTTGGAATCGGGCTTTAGCACTCTAAAACTCAAGTTAGTGGCTTTTAGAAAGAGTGTTTGGAGAGAGAGAATCTCAGATATTTTTCATACCTGGTGCCATCATGTTTTAAGCTATTTATAAAAGTTATTTGGAGCGGTACTTGAGTACCTTGGGGGGCGATATCTGGCAGTCAAAGTAAGTGAGCGGCGATGTGACAGGAGGTAGATGGAGAGCATGGGCATTGCCTTGTACCAGTGGACTGACAGAAGAGGTTGTCCCATCAGTCCGATCGGACACTTTGCTTCCCTGCATTATCATTCAGCTCACGCTTTGCCCTTTTGTTTATTGGACTTGGACTGCCTCAAATGCTATTGGGCCAAACTAACTGGGTCTTTAAAAATATTTTTTCTGTAGTTATCAATTCAATTTTTTTGTGTCTTTTTAATTAGTTCGGCTAACCCGAGCTTATGTAGTTTGGTTTAGTTAATTGTCTATTTTTACTTGATATTAATACCCTTTTACGCTTTCAAATATATATTATTAAAAACTATTATTATAAAAAAAACAATTGAATAGTGTCAATATTAAGGGCTTTGAGTTTGAGCTTTGTTTGTCTGATTAAAGTTTGGGATTTTCACAAAACTATCCAAAAAAGAGAAGTCCTAATTAAAAATACCCTAATTTCTTTTTCCCTTTTAACATTACCTTTTTCTAAATTTTTATTTTTAAAAATACCCCTTTCTGAATTTTACACAAACTCTTCATTTCTTACTCTTTTCTTCTTCGTGCTTTTCCCTTCTTCTTCGTCCATTCTTCTTCCTGTCAGATTTGCTTCTGACGATTGACGATTTCAATTTAGTCTTTTGGCCATTGTATTGGCCGCATATATACATTCATACTTTCTCTTTCTAAACCCTAAGTTCTCTGTTGTATTCAGTTACTCGATCCCTTCAGGAAAAAAATAGAATATACACAAAGGTACTATTTGTTTCTTTTTTTGTTTGTTTACTTAGTAAATGCTGGAAAAGGGATTGGAATCTCATCTTCTGTGTCGTTTTCTTTATTGTTCTTTTTTGTGCCCTCTTCGACGAAATCCTGAAATGAATACGAATCTCCATTTTCGCTACTATTTGATTTCTTTTATTCTTACATAAAAATATAAGTGTGCACTGGACGTTGGCTGATTGTGCTTATTACTTTAGCTTTCCCGAAAAATAAACTAACTTGCGATTGATTCAATCGTAAATGCTTTTTGGTTAGACTTTGAGTGTGTCATTTGGTTTTAAAACCTCTATTCAGTACATTTCTATAGTTGTTATCAGTGAGGATCTCGTTTACTATTATTATTATTATTATTATTATTATTATTATTATTATTATTATTATTATTATTATTATTTTTTGGTTGCTTGTATCTTATTGTTTGTATCTTATAGTTGTTATACGTTGGGTTATCCGAGCGATTTCATTGTACTTAATTTTGAAAAATTATTTAGCTTATAATATTCTCTTCATAAAATTCTAAAAATCTTCCTTTATTATTTTTTTCAGGTGAAAGTTTCAAATAATGATACATTTACTGTCCAAGAATGTGACAAGAGTTTTATGGTCAATATGAAAGAAAAAACCTGTAGCTGTAATATTTCCAAATGGATGAATTTTCATGTCCACATGCTTTGGCAGTAGTGAATGAATATCACTTGAACCCGTGTGAATATTGTTCAGTTTACTACACTAAAGATGCAATGCTAGCAACCTATGAAGGAATAATGTATCCAATTCCTGAAAAAAAAACTTGGAAAATACCTATTGAATTTGATGAAGAATTTGTGTTAGCACTGACTGAAAGACTTAAAGTAGGAAGACCTAAAAAAAGAAGAATCAAATCAAGATGAAAATCTAAAATGAAAGTGAGGTGCGAAAAATGTAAAAAATTTGGATATAATCAGAAGACCTGCAGAAATGTTACAAAATATACAATATTTTTTAAAAAAACATATAATTTGTATACTAGGTATAACATCAGTTAGACATTATTATTATTTTGCACAAAAGATGAAAATACTCAACTGAAATATATACCATTCTAAAAAAAATGAAAGTTATCTTTTTTTATTCATTTATCATAAATTGTAATTCACTTTTTTTTAAATTAAATAGTTAAACAATGTCTATTAATATTCAATTTAATATTTTCAAATGCATAATATAATTTTAATTTTTTTAAATTGATATACCTAGTATTCTATTTTTTGGTATACCAAAATTCAGAATTAAAATTGTCTTATAGATTTCGGTATACTAGCCGGTATACCAAATTTCAGAATGAAAATTATCTTATGAAATTTGGTATACTAGTTGGTATATCGTATGGTATACTTGGTATACCAGCTGGTATATCATAAAACATAAGAGTTTCAATTTTGAATTTTGGTATATCCAGTGGTATGCCGTCGGATATACCAAAATTCAGAATTAAAATTATCTTCTGAATTTTGGTATACCAGCAGGTATGCTTGGTATACCAGTCGGTATACCAAATTTCAGAATGAAAATTATCTTCTGGAATTTGGTATACCGAATGATATACTAGATACCGGCTGGTATACCTAGTATACCATTCGGTATACTTGATACGTATATGAGCTCCGATATATCAAATTTCAGAACATAATTTTCAAACACTAATATTTCAAACTAAATTGATAATCTCGTTTATAATTACTCTTTGTAATCAATTTTTCCATTTAGTCATATAACAAATCAATGGGTAGAAAAATCACCAAAAAATGGAAAATATATACATTCGTTATAAACTTACAATGTTTCAAATACTAAGCAAAGACTAGAGAGACGTGATCAAGCTAAAAAAATAAGGAAAAATAAACAGAAAAAAAAAAATGTAGCTTTTTAATATATTTTTATTTTTCTGTTTTTCTATTTCATCTGAAGTTATAGGTACTCAAAACCCAAATATTTTATTTTTGTTAATCTCAGATATTTGTATCCTTTTTGTACTTTTGCACAGATGCTGCAAGTTCTATCTCTCCATCAAGAAGCTGCTTATGCAGGGCTTCAGATTCCTCCTCTGTCTTATTCATTGCCATTGTAATTAAGAACCACAATGTTTAGGTTGTATTCAAAGCATACATGTCTCTACCATCTAAATTCTAATAACAAGCTTGAACTTGAAGGGCTGATTGGTAAATGTACCTTAAAGCTTTTGAATAAGCGATGCAGGAGAATATGACCTTAACATCTCTTCTTTCTATCTTTCCAATTCATTCAATTTCTCCTGGGCAGCAACCAACTCATCAAATTCCATTCTGTAGACTAACCCATCAAATAAAAATTTTCCTTAAAGGACTCGTATCATAGGTTATAAGTGCCAAATTCAATAAAGTTTTCTATAATTATATTATATGTAAAATGGTCATTTTTTTCCTGTTTTGAAGCAAGGCTAGCGATACCAAAAAAATTGCTAAAAAATACTTCAGATTTGATGTGAACATAGCTAAGCAAACACAAATGTTTTACCATTGCAAGCTACAATATATTAAATATCTAGCGGTCATAAACCACTTCCAACAACTTCATTCCAACAATATATACATCAACCCATCATTTTCCAAATGTAGACCTTTGAATAAATGCTCCATCTCCATAATTTATGCCTTCAATTCCAAATACACGAATAGAAATCCTGCAAATTAATTTGATATCGCAAAAGCAATACTAAATCAAATAAAAGATTCAGAATATGGGTGGTGATATATCAAGATGGTCATCATGGCAAACAATGCCTTTATGACGAACGAGACCATTGATACAAATCATCACAGTCCTTCAGCTAGCTAATTGATTTCACAACTAATTTCTTCTAGAAACAGAAATAGTATACAGACCTCATACATATATGGATTATCAACACATATATCTCTGACATATGCTTGTCAATCAAAATCTAATTACAGGCCACCACAAATCAAATATGGTTTTTCAAAAATAGATGAACTTATATCTTAGCAAATGAGTTTCCCTGAAATCAAAATGAAGCTCTCCGAATTCATAAGTTTAAAAAAAATAGTTCCAATTGACCTGTCAATAATTCATTAAGCTTTCATTTTGCAGGATTTATATTGGCTAGGCCTACACGAATTCGTTCTTGTAGGGTGAATGTAAGCCAACTGTAACTACTATCCCATCCTTCTTTAATTCTAGCCGACTACTTATCTGGTTCAAAATGTGTGAACGTCCAACTCTTGTAATAAAAAATCTACATCCAACAGTTAGAAAAAAGTACTTCAAAATTGAATTCTAAAGCTAACCTCTTTGATTATAATTCCAAACCACTAGCTAACAAGCTAATATATGTATCAACAAAACAACATGATTAATTCAATACAGTATCATTCCCCTAAAAAACTAGCTCAAATTTTTGAAATTCAAATCAATTAAGCCACAATGGTTCAGTTATGAGAATCAAACCACAAAACCTACAAGTAAAAGCTTAAATTTTCAATAAAGAAAAGAAAAATCCCCAGCTTAGTTGTTCCCCAAGAAAAATAGGAAAGAATCAACTATGTATAGGTTCGAAAAATCCACATGCGCAAACAATAATAAGATCATCTATTATTGGTAGTCACTTACTGCTTCGTGCCAAATTTATGCATTTTTTATCAGCTCTGGCAGTTAATGTGCCTGTTGGAGGCTCGTCGAAGCTTTGCCAGAATGTATTCGTACTGCCATAATGAAGGTTAGAACCTCATGGGTCCACTGTCGTGTTCACACACTCAGGCACCATCTTGATTGGCCGAAAATCGAGCTAGAAGGCCGCGGCATCTCCCTCTTCGATCTCTCTGTCGCTAGCGGTTGGAGAAGAACAAAGGGCACTGAAAGAATCGCCTCAATGCTGGGAGTCTTCTGATGGCATTTGTGATTTCCATTGTCGTCGCTGGTCACTGAAATGAGAAAGAATATCTTTGGCCACGAGAGGGAGGAGTTAACAGAAGAGAAAGGGGGAAGTTTCATCAAAAAGGATATTTTTAAAAATAAAAAATTAAAAAAATGTATTTTTAAACAGCTTTAATATATGGCTGGAATTTTAAAAATTAGGATTAAAAATGTGGTAATCTACGTAATTTACTCTTAAAGTTTTAGGTAGATATAATTGGGCCTTGTGAAGTGGTCCATGATGGTAAAGCAAAATTTTTTATTTAATATTAAGCCTTTAGGTTTTTGACTAAAATATATTGAATGGGACTCTTTATATAAATTACATGTAATGGTTGTATGTAATTAAATAAGAATCATGGACTACATGTAATAATTATATCTTATTAATGTGATTGTTTCTATATACCATTGGAAACGATTTAGGGTTGAGGATTAAATATATATAATGAACTTGAGAGGTGGAGGGTGTAATTGTATAAATAGAGTTTTTCTTTTTTTTTTTTTTGAATGAACATAATTTATTCAATAAATACAGGTATGGGCTCAATTGTAGATTTCTCCAAAGTCTAGAGGCCCAATTTTTACATTTTCCCTCTTATACATGCAGTCGTTTTCAATATAGTTATTTATTCTTCATCACACGTACAATAATATCACAACATAGAGGCATCGCATGCTTAGTGGACTTCTTCAATTTCTTCACTATTTGTTTCTTTGAATTAAACATTTATGATTCTCACAAGAACTTGATGCAGAGTGCATTTTTGTATAACATAAGCACTAGGAAATGGGACAACTTTTGAAATGAAAATTAAATACCAACTATTTTTTTAATACAAATTAAATTTTCATTAATAAAATAAAAAATATATCTGAAAAGTATAAATAAACTTATAAAATTAAAAACAAAACTAATGAAGTTGGTAAAGTATAATTTTGAATATTTTCGACGAAAACAGTGGATAATAAAAATTAAATCTTCATGCCTTCTTTTTTTTCCCATTTATTATTAATATTCTTTTTACTTTTGGGTTGGATATGTATGAGAGATTTTAATTTTTAACCTTAATAAATGAAATTTTCAGGGAATGTGACAGTTTTCCATAAGGGACTGAGATTTTTTGCCCTATAATCATCCCTAGTGCGCACCGTTGTATCTCCAACATTACTAATCGTAGCGATTCAATTTTTTAATAATTCTAACTGGTAACCGGCTGCACTAAATTGTTACCACAACAGAAAACTTCTCATCTTCCATCCACGATAATCCCACATCCAAAAGAGATGAAGGGGCACCGATCATCCAAAACGATTAGTCAACGATAAACCTGGATTTAGTTTCACGCCATGCTGCTATGCTGATGGGATGGAATTGTTTGGCATATAAATACATAAAGATTGGCTTCTTCAGTTTGAAGAGCAACACCAAAATGAGAAGAAAGAAACAAACCAAAGTAGGGAGAACAAAAACAAGAATCAAAATGTAGCAGTTAGGAAGCAAGACTTGCATTTTCTTTTTTCCTTTAAACAGAATTGAAAGGTTTGCAGGGGAATCAAATTAGTTCTAGCAGTGTGTGCTTCAAAATCCTGTTTGCATTCCTTGGCATGAATCTGCTGCCACTAAATTACATTTATTGCAGTTCCCGTATACTGAAACTCGCTTCAAAAGTAGAGGACTTAATAAACGTATTCCTCAGTGACATCAGTCAATATAATTTTCCATAATGCTCGAGCATTCATTCTTCTTCCGCAAGAGGAAAGTGTTATGACAGCCAAATTGCTAAAATATTGAAGGGTAAAGTGTCACATAGTGCTAAACAAAGACCAAATCAACAGCATATATGAAAAACTGCAGCAGTAGCTAAGGGCACTTCACAGCAAGTTACTAATGTATCTATAGCATTCAGACTTATGATTTCTGGTTTAGTCTGTTTAGGGGGCTAGTTATAAGATAAACTTACATGTAAATTAAAAAATTGATAATAATGGAAGATGTAAATGCAACTTCAAAGAACTAACATAGAAGAGGAACAGTTTCAGAACCAAAAACTAATTTACAATCATATCTGCAGAATGATTAATTGCTTCTATGAAGTTCCGAAAGAGGATGCAGGAGCAGGCGGTTCTGGTATATCTATTACCCCTTCCAACATTAGAACCACCTTCTTCATCGATGGCCGCAATGATGGCTCATTCTGAATACACCAAACACCTATCCTAACCATCCTCTCCACTTCACTCTCTTCCACCTCTTCATCGCGGATTAGCTTGTTCAGCTCCTTAGCCTCGAAGCATTGATAAACCCAGTTTGCAAGAACCACTTCATCATCAGGAACGCCCATGTCCACATTCCTTCTACAACATAGAATCTCCAACAACATGATTCCATAGCTGTACACATCTACTTTCACTGTTATAGGCAAGTTACTGTGCCATTCAGGCGCAACATACCCTCTTGTTCCTCTGATTCCAGTATATGTCATGGATTGGTCAGGCATCAACAGCTTGGACAGACCGAAATCTGCTATTTTAGGCCATTCGTTCTCATCCATTAGTATGTTTTCTGGTTTGATGTCGCAGTGGATGATTTGAGTCTCGCACTCTTCGTGCAAATAGACTATGCCTCGAGCTATGTTTAGAGCTATCTCAATTCTTTTCTCCCAATCTGGCTGACGTTCGCTTCGAAAAAGAAAGCCTGCAAGCGAACCATTTTTCATGTATTCATACACGAGAAGCCTGTTTGTTTCATCGTGGCAATAGCCAAGCAACCGAACTAGACTTTTGTGATGAGTTCTGCCTATTATTTTCATCTCATTCAGAAACTCTCTTTCACCTTCGGCCACCACTTTCGGTAGCTTTTTGATTGCCACTATTCTGGTTCCATTTGCCATGAACCCTTTATAAACTGCACCAAAACCTCCTCTGCCAATTTCATCCTTGAAATTATTTGTTGCAGCTTTCATCTGCTCATATGTAAATGATTGCAAGATCACTTCTTCAAGCTGTTCATCATTTCCCTGACTTGAAATCTTTTTATAGTTCCAAACGCGAAATCTATAAAAAAGAATACCAAAAGCTGCAATAACAATAAGAGCAAAGCTGGAGATAACAATACATGTTATCAAGACCCCTGTTTGTATCTCTTTTTTTCTAGTGTTGCCCCCAATTGTAAGCCCTGACTGTCCGCTGCTTTCTTTGATGAAAGTTGTGGCCTTGCCATTTCTCCGAACTTTCCCAAATTTTAAAGGAAATTGAAGCTTATTGCACTGTTTATTCCTATATATAGCAGCTTCACAATTGCAATCTCTAGAACACTCGTCTCTGCATTCATCTTTTGTAAGAGATAAGAGAATAGAGTATGGGCTACTAGGCTTCCATGATATATTTTCCAATTCATGGATGCTAAAATTCAAACTTTGCATACCCGGACAACCATCTGCAGTAGATTTCCATTGGCATCCAAAATTCTTCTGGCTTGTGTCAATATAATCAAAACTAGGAAGGCAAGTGCAAGCAGGATTTTGATTTACAACAGTACAATATGAGTTCTGGCCACAGATACCAGTGGGATCACACTTGTTGCTAGAGGACTGCCATTCCATTGACCAATTACTGAATCGGTCCAAATTATGCGAATATAACCGGAATATTCCATCTGCATCCACCGTGGCACGATACATTGCTTTCCCAGATATGTTGTTCTTATTGAACGTCGTTATGTTAATGCCATTAGGATTGAGCAAGTACAACTGACCATTGGCATCAAGATTTAAACTCACACCATCTCCTGCAGTTTTTGTTTTTGACCTCCAATAGAAATAATCAGATTCAAATGGAAAGTCCAGTGAATACATTACCAGGTTTCCATTGTTTCGCATCCTGAGGCCAAATTTTCCACTTGTACGGTTCAAATAGGAGGTACTAGAAACCAGCTCTTTTTCTGGCAATAAGCGCTGTCCTGGCAATATGGTGTCGGTGGGAACACCAAACGTTTGCCAGGTGATGTTCAGGTCTGAATCATAAAGCACAAAGTTGCCAGAGTTAAGCATGGATGCTGAGGAAGCTGGCTGAGGAGCATTTGCAATGGATGTCTGTTGGCCATCTTGCAAGACCAATAAACCGTCACTATTAAAGATTAAGGTGGCATTCTTGGACAGAACTGGGTTGTCTGGATTTGCTGTCCATACGACAGTTTTCTGGTGGATTGTCAGCAACCAGATGGCTATGACAAAACCATCGCCTTCAGGGTAAAAACCAAAGGCGAAATGTCCTGAATCTGAAGACCAGTAGGGGTTGGTAGAGGGATGTAAAGATGAACCTAAGCTGATGTTGGAAGAACTATTCTGAGCTGTTGCTTTTGAGAATAAGGGAATCAGATAAAGAAAAAACAAGAACATTTTGCTGCAATTCTTGGATGATTTCTGATCTTTTATTTTCTTTGAGACAGAGATGGTTAAACCATTTATTTGAATTTTGCAAGGGAAAGTGATTATGTCTGAAATTTGGTGCAACTTCACGGAGTCAAAATCTGAATTATTTTCCGGTGTTACGACTTCAAAACCTCTCAACTTCTGAAAATGGCGTGGCATGCGGGCATAGCATACTTTGTGCAGGCATTGAAGGGTTCAGGGAATCAAACTATTTTCAACCAGTCAAAGTCAACTAGGTTGAGCGTGACAGGCTAAGAGGAATATTTACATAAACTATACAATAAAAATAATTTATAATGTACTTTGTCTTCTCATTATTCATGAATTTTTCTTTAGATGGCTCAAAATAACTTCTTTTACCGTTCTCAGTACAAGTATGCCAAGGCCCTCGAAGTCAATCATGAAATTGCAGTGAACCGCAAATCACTTGCTAGCCAAATCTGACTTTACAAACCTTTGAAATTAGAAGGTTATGAAAGTTGACAACAAGTTTTGACCCAACTAGAAACCTGGAAAAAGGAAAAAAGAGCTTATGAAATTCTGAAAATACCATACCAGTCCAATCAAATCTTATGAATAAAAAATTGATGAAAAAATCATAAAAAAATAGGAAGAATAGAGAAAATATCAAAAAATAAGCATATAATAACTAGTTCTTATAATTATTGGTAAGATCCAATTTCTTTTATGCATCTTTTTAATTAGTTCGGCTAATCCAAGCTTACGTAGCCGGGTTTAGTTAATTGTGCAATCACAAGTAAATATTTTTACTTGATAATAATACCCTTTTCCGCTTCCAAATATATATTATTAAAAAATATTATTATAAAAAAAACAATATTATGAATAGTATCAATATTAAGGGCTTTGAGTTTGGGCTTTGTTTGTCTGATTAAAGTTTTAGTTAGATATAATTGGGCCTTGTGAAGTGGTCCATGATGGGGAAGCAAAATTTTTGACTTTCTTTTTTTTTTTTTTTTTTTTTTGTATTAAGCCTTTAGGTTTTTCACTAAAATATACTCAATGGGGCTCTTTATATAATTTATTTTTTGTAAGAGGAAGAAAAAGGAAACAAAATCAAGCTAACTTGAAACAGATTCTTTTGTGGCGTCATTAGCTAAAATATTTTCAATTTATGGTGTAAAAAAATGTCATAAATAGCAGATATCAGCCGTAGTATTTGTTTTTATGTAAACATGACAGGTTTGGACATGCCTAATGCAATGGGCTCTTTATATAAATTACATGTGATAGTTTCTATATACCTAAGAGGGATTTATACAGAATACCCTTTTTTTAACTTGATTTTTTAAAAATACCTCCATCAATTTTTAAATTTTAAAAATACCTTTTTTTTTAATTTATGTTTTTAAAAATACCTTTTCTCCTCCTTCTTCACACTCCCAGCATCTTCGAGATCATTTGTCCACACCTGCATTTTTTCCTTTTACAGTCGCTTCCTCCGTCGCCCTCTGCCGTCGACCAGCTAATGCCGGCGTCACCTTTCTCCTCATTTGCTTCTTCGGTTTCTCCTCCAGCGGGAGCAATGGCTAGATCCCCCTTCCTCCTCTATTGAATTGGAATCTCATCAAATCACCAGAGTTTTCATTTCAGTGCCTTTCGGGGATCAAATTGATGTCAATAAAATGTGGGAAATGCAATTTAGAATTTGTGTGAATTTTAATGCTTGTAGAGATAAAAAAAATGAATCTTCCTCGTGCATGCCAACTGTTCGGTATATTAACTGAATTAAAGCAAAATAAAGTTTCAGAACATACTGCTTGATGAGAATCTGAATCCGAAAATCGCAGATTTTGGTATAGCTAAATTATGTTCCAAGGATCAAAGTACAGTCTCAATGACAGCTGCCAGGGGCACAATGGGATATATTGCACCTGAAGTATTCTCCAGGAACGTATCGCACAAGTATGATGTCTACAGCTTTGGAATGTTGGTGCTGGAAATGGTTGGAGGAAGAAAGAATGTTGAAGTTATAGGGGAGAACGATTGCCAGATCTATTTTCCAGAATGGATATATAATCTGCTGGAGCAAGGAGAAGACCTGAGAATTGATATTGAAGAAGAGGGAGATTTAAACATTGTAAAGAAACTTGCAATTGTTGGGCTCTGCTGCATTCAGTGGCATCCTGTGTATCGTCCTCCCATGAAATTTGTAGTTCAAATGTTGGAAGCTGCAGAAAATTTAACAGTCCCACCAAATCCTTTTGCGTCTACAGCTGCCAAAACAAGTCATCAAGTGTCTGGAGCTGGAAGACACACCCGCCAACAATTACAAGTTATTGAAGAATTAGAATAACTATACTACGTGTACTATTGCCTGGAATTCCCGCTAATAAAATTCTAAGTATCCTTACAAGTATTATCATAATGTCATACCAAGTACATGATTTCATGTTAAAGTAAAACGATGCTGTGGAAGTTAGTGAGTCTTTTCTTGAATTCATAAATTTATGGTTAGTACTTATTAGCACGCAGATGTCATTTATTTCAATGGCTTTTAGTATAGGAACTGATGAATCGACTCCAAATAGAAAATACCCACTAGGAATCCAATTCTACCCAGGCCAACAATAAAAATGAAGTATCATGCTCTAATTAGTAGCTGAATTTGTTGGATTTTCTTCTAAATTTTATACTAAATCTAGAATTGAAGGTATACCACCGGTATACCGGGTATACCTTCTGGTATACCAAATTGTATTCTGGATTTTGGTATACCAGACGGTATACTTGTATTCTGGATTTTGGTATACCGGTATACCATCTGGTATACCAAACTTCATAACTAAAATTGTATTCTGGATTTTGGTATACCAGACGGTATACCTGTATACCACCTGGTATACCAAAATCCAGAACTAAAATTGTATCCTGAATTTTGGTATACCATACGGTATACCGGTATACCACCTGGTATACCAAAATTCAGAACTAAAATTGTATTCTAAATTTGTAAATTTTGTAACTATAATATGTTGATGTGCTGACACAAAATGTTACAAAATTACAACTCATTTGGTATACCAAAATTAAGAATTAAATTTCTCTTTTATTTGTTGGTATACCAGATGGTATACCTGGTATACCACCTGGTATACTTGATCTGCCACCTGGTATACCTGGTCTACCGTTTGTTATACCAAAATCCAAAATTAAATGTCTTTTCTGGTTGTTGGTATACCACATGATATACCTGGTATACCGTCTTGTATACCAAAATTCAGAATTAAATTTCTCTTATATTTTTTGGTATACCGAATAGTATACCTGTTATACCGTCTAGTATACCAAAATTCAGAATTGATTTTTTATTATGTTATTTGGTATATCTGGTATACTAAAATCCGGAATTGAATTTATTATCTATTTTTTGGTATACCGGATGGTGTAGCTGATATACCAAGATCTATAATTGAATTTATCTTCTATTTTTTGGTGTACCGGATGGTAATACCAAAATTGAGAATTGAATTGGTATACCGAATGGTTTACCTAGTATAGCAAAATCCATAATTAAATTTCTCTCCTGTATATCAATAATTTGATTTTATAAATAAATACATGTATACATTTAGATAAGAAGCTTCAATTCAAAGTATTTTTATATATAAAAATATATAAATTTGATAATTAAATACTTCTACTACAAAGACATTCAAAATAACATGTGATGTGATGATGAATTCATGATCCAAATCAATTGTAAGCTGCCAAATAAGAAAAAAGATTATAAAAAATCCACAATTTCTTTTATTTCATGTGGCGATTTGTCATGAACTTAATTTATAGACAATTTTATATATTGGAGATTTAGAAATTGGCCCTAATAATTATTTTTCTATGGCTCAATCCTTCACCAAAAAAATATAGATAGTTTTCAAATTAAAAATTTTATAATTTAAAGCACAATTTTAAATTATATTTTAAATTAGAGACTTTGTTAAACAATTTGTCCAAAATTAATAGAATATTCGGTGGATTACATATAATATTCTTGAATATTAAATATAAATAAAAATTGGGTGTTCAATTATTAGTTTTTGTTAATTTGAAAATTAAATTGAGAAAAGAATGAAAAATTAAAAACTATTTTGTAATTAACCAAAAAAAATCTCAAAATTTGGATATACATGACAATAATAGATGAATATCATTAAAAGTAACATCTACATGAATTGCTGCTAATAGAAACTGTCAAGGATGAACATCTGACACAGAGAAATCAGATGTAGAATTAGTAGCTCTAGCTATCAAACAAGCAACTCTATTCGTCTGCCGCTTTACAAAAACAACTTTCAACAAAGAAAACACATTTACTAAACATCTGCAATCTTTGAATAATGAAATCCACAATGGCTCTTGATAAATTTCTCGCCTTTATCCAACTTAGAACAAAAACACTCCAATAGACTGGGGCATACAATATGTTTGACATAAATAAAACATCCCATAGCAATTTTTATAGACAATTTTTCCCATATCCACATTTTTAAGTGGCAGGGCTTTTACCTTGCAAGATATCATGTTCTAAAAGAATAAAAAAGAGTAACAGAATTCAAAAATTTGAAATATGCAGAAAGACTAATCTGATCCCTCTCTCTGCCGTCAGCTTTTTCTACACCGAGCACCAGAAATCCCCCCTTCTCTAATCAGCCATGGGACACTGGCTCTCTCCACCTCAAGTTTATACTCGGTGGATCTCCTCACAGGCCCTAAGAGGATTTTCAGTCCAATCGTAAGATCCTCGCTGTCATCGGCATTTGCCATTGCCCTTCCTCGTTGGATCTTGATTCTATCGTCGATATTTCATACATTTGAAAAGGAAAGAAGAAGAGGAAAAAGGACGAAGTAAGTTTGAGGTTAACAATCCAATCGTAAGATCCTCACTGTCATCGGCGTTTGCCACTGCCCTTCCTCGCGGATCTCGATTCTGTCATCGATATTTCATACCTTTGAGAAGGAAAGAAGAAAAGGAAAAAGGAGTAAT
Source organism: Excoecaria agallocha (assembly GCA_037975025.1). Classification (NCBI taxonomy): domain Eukaryota; kingdom Viridiplantae; phylum Streptophyta; class Magnoliopsida; order Malpighiales; family Euphorbiaceae; genus Excoecaria; species Excoecaria agallocha. Next base: position 15,805,739 of record CM075820.1, read on the forward strand.
TAAGTTTAAGGAATGATGTCGTATTTAAATAAAGGGGTATTTTTAAAAATAGAAATTTAAGAAAAGGTATTTTTAAAAGAGAGAAAAGAAAGAGGTATTTTTAATTAAAACCTCTTTTTTTTGGGTATTTTTATAAAACTCCCTATACCTAATGCATTGGAAACAATTTAGAGTCGAGGATTAAGTATAATGAACTTGAGAGGTGGAGGGTGTAATTGAATAAATAGAGTTTTTATTTTTTAATGAACATAATTCATTCAATAAATACAGTTAATGGGCTCAATTGTAGATTTCTCCCAAGTCTAGAGGCCCAATTTTTACATTTTATCTCTTATACTTGCAATCGTTTTCAATGTATTTATTTGTTTTTCATCACACGTACAATAATATCACAAGATAGAGGCATTACATGCTTAATGGACTTCTTCAAATTACTTCACTATTTTGTTTCTTTGAATTAAACATTTATGATTCTCACATGAACTTGATGCAGAGTGCATTTTTGTATAACATAAGCACTGGAAAATGGGACAACTTTTGAAATGAAAATTAAATGCCACCTACTTTTAATGCAAATTAAATCCTCATTAATAAAATAAAAAGTACATCTGAAAAATACAAATAAACTTATAAAATTTAAAAGTACATGAGATGTATGAAACCAATGAAGTTGCTCAAATATAACTCTAAACTTCTTTTATGAAAATAGTGAATAATGGTAACATGCCGCAGACAATCTAGTTTTTAGTAGAAAATTTAGTTCATCTGTTGTCGATAAAAAAACTCATTCCAAAAGGACGAAAACTTTCATTAATAAAAACAATAACCTCCAAATTTGAAAGACAAACTTGCATAACAAAAAGTTTAAATTGCATTAAATATTAGATAAATGAATCAGATTTATAAAAATACAAAAAAAAAATCTGAAAAAACACCAAAATTAGATCTAAAATAAAAAATTTAGATCTAGGTTTATTGAAATCAAAACACAAAAAAACCAAAACACAAGTAAAAAAACAACATATATGGGACAATTTTATGAATAATGTTTTTTGCAAAAGTATTTGGATTTTTAGGATATTTTTTATAATATTTGGGATTTTGGTGTGGATGCCTCATTTTCGCTGATATTTTTTACGGAAATGGCAGGTGTTGTTCATGTAGATCGATGCAGAGACTTCACGGTGGTCATGGCATCCGGGGGGGACTTCATTTCCGCAGAAGACCCTTGCGAAAATGGAACTCATTCCCGCTCAAGTCCCTGCGAAAATGGACTTGAATATAATTTAAAAAAGACAAATATGATATGTTAGAATGGGACAACTTTAAAATTGGAGTGCCCTGCAGTGTGCATATTCCTAATTTTTGCATTTCTTATTTAAAATTGGAGTCATTAATGGGGTGTGCCGGTGCAATGTAGCGTTAATGTGAATTTTTTAAATTGATTAGAACAAATTATTAAAATTTTTTATTATTTTTTTTATTAAAATCTTAAAAGGAAAAAAAAATATTATTATGTCTATTTTGATAATTTTAGGAGTAATAATTATCTATTTTAACCAGTTTACCGGTTTAAGGTTTCAAATTATGTTTTCGAAATCTTTCAATGTGTTTCGATTTCAATGATTAATTAAGTTTATGGCTATATTGCATTTTATATTTCGATTTCGAAATCTAGCCAGTTCCATTGCTGAAAAGAATCGGAGTTCGAACCTCATTCCACTCCAACTAGATTATAACTAATTAGGTGAAAAAAGCTCCCTGTTTATATAGTCAGTTTGATAATTTTTTATAAGTCAAATAAAAATAGTTAAAAATGTAAAAAAATCAAAATTAAAATATTCCATAGTTTTAATTGAGCAGTGGCCTTAATGATAGATAAGTCAGCTATAAATTCAAAAAGAAAATCAAAGTGGAGACTTGTAGTACTTCTCATTGAATGGTATTCAGCAGTTAAATTATAACTATTAAGGATAAGATATTGAGCAGTAAGATTAGAAGATTTAATTGAAAATGACAAGTATATGTATATCCAGAAATGGGTATGAGTAGCACAGGCAGCCAATCCCATGTCCATGTCCTAGTTTATAATCAATAATAAACAGCCAATTGCCCCAATTAATTAGCAGAAAAGGGTGTCCATGTCTGGAATGATGCAGACATGTGTTAAATCTTGGGGCCTAAAGTGCATTAACATTTGTGGATATATTGCTACATCAATTTGTTTTCTGGCAATTAATTCTCTACTTTTATTACTATTTTCAATTAACAGAAAAATTATTATTTCTTTGATTTAGACTTATATATATATGTGTGTGTGTGTGTGTTTTCTGCATATGATTACCAAATCATCAATTTTTTTAGGGAAATCATAGGGTGGGTTCAATGCCGAGGACAATTCAGGAAATTAATAGGATATATATATATATATATATATATATATATATATATATATATATATATATATATATATATATATATATATATATATATATACACACACAAAAAATATCATAATAACCAGATTATTAATTTTTACACTTTTGCAACAAAAAGATTTTTGTAAATTAAGGTTCAAGAATTGTAATGATTAATTTGTCTTCTGCTGCAACTTGAAGAAGAGAAAAAGTGAAAGTAAAAGAAAAAATTAAAAAAAAAAAAAGAGGGGGCATGAGATTTTGTCTTCATGCCTTTTTTATTTTCCCCATTTATTATTAATATCCTTTTTGTTTTTGGGTTGGATAAGTACGACAGGTTTTAATTTTTAACCTTTATAAATGATAAATTCAGAAATTTTATAATAGAGGGGCCGTTATAATGGTCAAAACAATATCATTTCAGAATAACGATAGTAGTAGGAGCCAGTCAAGTTGGACAGTGTTTGAAACCTGCAAAAAGAGCTTATCCAGTCAAACCAAACATTAGCAATCCGATACTTAAAACAGCAAAAGACTTAGAAAGAAAAAAATAGAAAGAAAATTTTACTATAATGTGTGTTTAAATATGAGATAATTTGATATTTTACAAAGAGTGTTGAGAACCACTTGAAATGTTTGCCCAAGAGTCAAAGTAGGTCTGGAACGACATGATGCAGAGCAGATAGCAGGTTTGATGGATGCATGTGTCAATTGACAATGGGAAGGGCTGTCCTATCTACAAATTTTAAATAAAAAGCCACACAATTAACATTTAAATTCATTAACTAAACATGAATTAAGCTTAAACATTGCATTATCAAAATATAATACAATGCACTAACTTATATATATATATATATATATATATATATATATTTACATCTCTATCTAAATTCATCACAAATCCATTTAAATACACATGCATAAAAAGCCACACAATTAACATTTTAATTAATTAGTTAAACATGAATTAAGATTAAATATTACATTATCAAAATATAATACAATGCACTAACTTATAAGCTGTAAACTACTATTAGTAAATCAATCAAATTAATTAATTATTTCATAATAAAAAAGCTTAGGGTAAATTAATTATATATATATATATATATATATATATATATATATATATATATATATATATATATATATATATATATATATATATATATATATATATATATCAATAAAATCGATTGCAAGGAAATCTGTATTATCATGTTTTCAACGCATATCCATTAAATTATACTAATTTTAAATTTAATTATTAATGCTGGTATATGATTTATATACATTTAAATATCCATTTATCAATATTCTCATAAAAAATAAGCACAAAATTTAATTTCCAAATAAATATAACAAACTTTTAGTTATTTTAAATAGATAAATGATTTGCAGTTTAAGCTCAATGTCGTAATTACGGATATCATTAAATTGTGAGTGTATGAGGACAAGACTCCAGAGACCAATATTCTGTTTTGTTGCCATATAATGGCCAGAGAAGAAAATGCCAAATACCAGAATGGAATATTCCATAGATTTAATTTTTTTAAAAAAGAAATGCATATACGCCAAAAATACAGCAGGATATATTTATAAATTATATTTATAAAAATAAAAATACTAAAATTGGAAACTCCGTTATATTTATTTATTTTATAAGGATATACAAATTCCCTTGTACTTTTGTTCATTAGTTTTCTAACTTTTCTTTGAATCGCAGGAGGAGACTAATTTAAATTTCCTTTGATTGGAGTGATTCTTTCTTACGATTCTTTTCCGATCGAAAACGTGGAACTAACCACCGAACAAACGTTTATACAAATAATATCTGGAAAATCATTAAATTGCACTAAATCTAAATAAATTTTACCAGTATAATATCGAAATAGTTTAGGGATTTTATAGGATTAATTTCACTAATAATCACTGAAATTACGTATAATAATGCAAAAATAACTAAATAAATTTTCGTGTTGAATTTGTTACCGAATTTAGTATTATTTTGTATAAAAGTCATTATAACCGATTTTCAGTGAAAACCAACATAGAAGTGTTGACGTGCCATGTCACGTGTGTAAAAATAGATGACGTGGCACGTCACGTGTGCACAAATAGATGACGTGACTTGCCACGACAACATTACGACAATGATTTTTACTGAAAAATCGGTTATCATAATTTTTTGCGTAAAATAGTGTAAAATTTAGTGATAATTTTGATACAAAAACTTATTTAATTATTTTTGCACTATTAAACATAAGTTTAATGATTATGAGTGATATTAATCCAGATTTTATGATATGTTGATCTTGAAAATTATAAAATATTTGAAACTCGCTAATTCAATTAATCTTGATTCATGTTAAATAGACTTGCAAAGAAGGTTGCGCGTTTCCTTCCCATCGTGTGGAAGCTTCTGATTAAGCAAAAAGAAACATATATTTTTTTGCACTACTAATATTCGATTCATTTTATTTCGAAACGATAAAAAATCCGATCTAATTAGTCTATTCTTAAAAGAAAACATTTTGAGAGATCTCATTATATTTCTAATCAAACAAAAAGAATTTGCAATTTACTAGACAATCCGGAAATATGTTTATTAAATGTTGCCACTCATACAAATTGGAAAAAACCATAAATCCAAAACCAAAAATAACTTCGGAGCTTTACTTTTTTTTTTTTATGTCTATTTTAATGTCAAATTAGTTTAAATCCATTTAAACTATTAGTTTTATTCTCCTCTCTCATACGATATGTATGTCAATATATTCACAATAAGTATATATATAAAAAATAAATAAAATAAACATACAAAAGAGGCATGAAGAGTCTTTATCAATAGAAAGCACTTAATGTGGTGTTTTATATATCAAAATTAGATAATTTATTGATAAATCACAAATTTTCATAAAAAGAAGGATTCCCATATAGAAAAGAGGGAGAGCTTCGATATTGAGGAGAGCGGATTTCAATCGTACCGAAGAAAATATGCCTTGCAAAAGGTGTTTGCCCGATTGTTTGGGAGTTAGCACTGTGATACTTAAGTTAGCAATAGAAAGAAAGGCTCTTAGAGAGAGAGCATATATTTAACTTAGAGAGAGAGTGTGTATTTTACAGAATAAATCTATTATTTATAGAGCTTCACGAAACTTTGAACAGTGCTTTTGAATAGTTGGCATACTCTGAAACAAATATGGCCTATTGTATAGGTAATGGTGATTTGACGATGGTGTGTGTCAGACAATCTCGTCGTATCAGGAAGAGGTCACATTCGATAGGACGGCCTTGTTCCCCGTGTTCAGCCAACTAGCTTGGAGAGGCTTTCATGGGCTTTTTAACTACGATTCTCTTGATGATGGGCCTTACAGTTTAAAATTTTCAGAGTATTATCATTTATTAACTTTGAAGATATTGGTACTCTCATGCAAGTAGGGTTATTAGAGCATTAATCCTATTATGAAAAAGCCTTTTATTATTAGTTTTGATCAATAAAACAAATTTATTTTTATTAATTAAGTACAATAATTTGAAAGTGAGCTTTTAATTGAATAAAAAATCAATTAAAATTTATAAACAAACATATATGCTTTTTTACAACAATAATAATAAGATAAAACAATAAGATAAAGCAATAAGATAAAACAAAGAAAATTAAATCATAGAACATACATCTAAAACATACACCTTTAAATCTACCTCATAAATGTACATGAATAAATAATAGACAATACATCAAAATGTAAATAAATAAAATAAAATAAAGAATTAATATAGCATGCAAATAAAGAGAAAAAAATCGAAAATTCGATTAACCGTAAAGTTGATATAAAACCGAACCGATTCTTTTTATTAATTATTCCGATTGATTCAATTTTAGTTTTTTTTTTTTAATTTTCGATTTCGGTAGATGAGTACCAGTTCATATATACACACATAAAACCCCACAAATAAATGTTAATGTGGAAATGGCCCCATATGAGCAAAGAAAGAGCGACCATCATTTGTAGTTGTGTCAAATCAAAGTCCAAGAGAGCAAGAGGGTCCTCACTTCACAGAATTTGGCTTCTTCTTTTGTCCACAAAGCCACCCTTTGGAAACACTATATTCCTATTCCTCATCATCATTCAAAGATTTACCTCAAATTAATTACAATTCAAACGCACTTTCAACCTTATTATCGTTTTCCTATCCTATTTTCTCTATTAGTATTCATTTACTTCTTTCTTTTTAGCTCCTTTTATATCATTATTGATTGATTCCCAGTATAATATGTTTCTTCTTACAGTAACATGAATAGTTCTCTTTTATAAAGTATTCTTTAGGAATTAATTAAGTTTAAATTCATTTCTCAAACATGATATCAAAGTGATCTATGTTATAATATTTCCATAAATTTGTCTAGCCCTAATTGCACTTGCATATGTATATATTATAGTTTCGACTTCATATATATATATATATATATATATATATATATATATTAGAAACTTAAATTTTATTTCACATCTATCAATTAAGTGCATTTTTAAAAAATAGATATTTTGTCTTAGTATCTATATAACGTGACAAAAAAAAATATTCTTTCTGTCTTATATTGATAGATACACCTTCAACTTCACTCATTAAAAAAATTAATATTCTTAGAATTATATAATTTATATATTTTTTATTAATTTATTTTTATATTTATTAGAGATTGATGAAAGAAATATGAAATAATATTCAATTTTTATCGATAATGACGAGTATTAAATAAGAGAAAATTAGATAATTAAATGATAATTTGTAGTATAAAAAGAAAAATGGACTATAATTTGAAACAAACGAAAAGTAAAAATATGTTTATCAATATGAGACGGTAGGGACATATCATTAACAATAAAGAAAAACTCGTACTTCAACTTTTTAAAATTGTTATATCCATTATTCGGAACATAATGGTTAAAATGAGACTTTTTTATAAATAATATTTTTTGAGATTTTATTTAGGAAATGGAATATTTAGAAAAAATATATGAAAAAAATAGTGTATTTGAAGTCAATCTCGCAACAAAGTGCTATGATTCTAAAACAAAACCCAAAACCTAAAGAAAAAGCAGGAGGAGGACAAAGACAATGAGGGGAGGAAGGAATTAAGAAGAGTAGAGGAAGAGGTCTATAAAAATGGAGAGAATTGTTGAAAGAAAAACGAAAAGTATTAGAAGGGGAAGAGGGAAAGAGAGTGTCACCGTTGCTATAGTGAAGAAATATGAGAGCTCTTCGTAGAAATAGTACTGTTAGCAATGGCTAACTAAGAGAGAAGGAGAAGGTGAGTTGTAGAGAGGAAGAGAGAAAAGGTGTATTTGGTTTGTTGTTTTGATTAGGAGAGAATGATAATAAGACGAGATACCGAAAACATATACCAAAGTAAAACAACAAATTTACAAAATATTATCTTTTTTATTGTCTAATTTCATAATGGACTTGTGAGACCCCAAAGTGTACCGTAAAAAAATTAGAGCATGTGATTGTATGAGTTACAGTGAATAAGAACATAAATTGTGTAGTGAGAACGTAACTGGAATTTTTGTAAAAGTTGGGGGTATATACATAATTGAAAAATTATTGAATTATACATATAAGTGGGGATTAAATTGACGAGAAAAAAAATAATTTAAGTGAATTGGTAATAAAGAAGTTAGAAAGAGATTAAAAGGCAAAAATTTCAATTTACTTCTTTCTTATTCCTTTTAGGAGATACGAGAGTGTTGCTGGACTGCTGCGATATCAGCAGTTTTGCCTCGTACACCCCACTCCACACTTGCTCAGCCTCGTTAACAGCGCCTCATTCTAAATTCCATAACACTCTCCTGGGAAATTACTTCAAACATAGTATTATTTTTTTGAATATTTTTCTGAACAAACTATTTTTCTAAATAAAATTTCAAAAAACATTATTTATAAAAAAGTTCCGCTTAAATTAACTTTATTAATTCAATTCTTAAATCAAACTTGTCACCTTATCTTAAACATGCAAGTCGAAAATCATAAATATGAAGTGGCATTGTAGAACTTGAAATTAAGATAAATAGCATAATACATTGATAAACAATTTAACTCGCATTAAAAAAAAAGGATTAAGAATTAAACAACTTTAAAAAAAATCATGTAAATATATGAGCTTATTGTCTATTTTATTACTTTTGTTCTTTCGTTGATATGGTGCTAGATCGGTTATATTTTTCTGTAATTGACAATGCCACGTAAATTAAATGTATTTAAAAATTAAAAAAAAAAGAATTGTATGATTTTTCTTTTTGAAAAATTGAGATGTATAATTTCATATTAAATATAAGTGTTTAGAATAATATATGTTAGTCAATCAATACTAAATTCATTCTAAATTCGTTCAGATTACATTCATCTACCATGGCATCTTTGGAAGGCCCTTTTTTTTAAGGATTACTTACTAAAATTAGAAGTTGAGTGGCAATTTTTATTTAAAAATTAAATTAAACAAAAATATCTAAAGAAGTTGATAAAGAAATCTTATTGATTAACAGGGAAAGAGTTTATACACAGAGGAATTAATTCTTTTCTTATATACTGAATTAAGTGGACATGAATCACTGCAGTTAATGTCTAATGAAATGAAGAAATGTTCGAGACAAGCTTTAGTAAAAGAACTCGCAATTTAATTACTTTCTCTGTCTCATTTTAAAAGCTAAGTTTTTTATTTTTCATGAGAATTAAAAAAATAATTAAAACATCTTAATTTCATAAAAAAATTATAGTAATTGATAAAAATACCTTTTTATATTTTCAATAATTTCATTTAATTTTAGTTAAAAGCAGAAAGTAATAAAAAATAGAAATATTTAATAAAATGTATAATATACAAGAGTATATATGTAAATTTATCTATCAAATTTTGAAAAAAATATTTAAAATGAGATAAAATAAAATTAAAAAAAATTTTAAAATGGGATAGAAGGGTAATAATTCGAGCAAAATCATTGTACTCAATATAACTCATCTCACAAGAGTGTATAATTGGCCGATTCGATTTTATTCAATATTGAACTGCATCCATCGCTCCGTATCACACCTTATATAAAAGTACATAAAATTCAATTAATATGGTCTGTTTGGTTTGTGAACATAAAAAAACTGACAACTTAGTCAAGCATCAATCTAAAAGAAGACATATTCATGGTCAAGCATCAATCTAAAGAGATTGTGAAGGGTCTATTAGGGGTGATCACACAGGGCGAAGCGCGGCCGGAAAATTTTCCTCCACTCACTCATCAGTGGCAGGAATTTTCTATCCTCGTCCTCACCACCAATATCGGAGAGGAAATTTCTTCCGTCTCCGTCCCGCTGGTATTCCCATCCCCTGATTTTTTTTAATTTTAAAATATAATATTTTATAAATAATTAAAATTAAAATATAATCTATTAAGTGTGAATTCTAATTATTTTATTTAACTTATTATTTTTTTGTTTACTAATATAATATGTCTTCAATGGTAAAAATATATAGGATAAGATAAATTCATTAAACTAAATAGCATTCCAAGGAAAGTCAGGCATGACATTTACTTATATAATTTAGATTCACATCAAATAAATTTATATAAAAAAAAGATAAAACGTACCATTTTACGTTTTAAATATTTAAAAATAATTTGAATCTGAAAACTTTAGTTTTAAGTACATCTTTTAAAGTGAATAGTGGAAATAATGAAAATCTTAAACCTGTTCTAATATTTCTCATTTTGGATTAATTTATAAAAATCAAGGATATTGATTAGTATCAATAGATTTCAAATTCGAAGTTTTATCCTTTATTTTTGTATAAAAAAAGGCTAAATATGTAAAAATATTTTTAATGTTTATCAAAAATAATAATTTTATTCAAAATATTTAATTACGTGTAATATTACCTTTAAGTTTATTAAAATAGTGTAATTTTATTTCTGAAATAATAAGACTATTAGTTTAATGTAAGTCAGTAAAACTGATAAACTATTTCAATATTAGCAGTTAAAAAATGAAGTACGATTAAATTAATAGAGCCATTATTTTAACAGTAAAAAAAATTTGACGAGCAAAAAAAGAACAACTTGAAAAGGATGAAACTGCAAAACAAGTCCTTAACTTTGCAGAAAATAAAGCAAAACAAAAATTACAAAACTGAAAAAGAAAGAAAAAGTAAGAAATAATTTATTTATTTATTTAAGCATGTAGGAGTTGCAGTTTAATTTATTTACTTTATTATAATAATAATTTAACTGACTTTTAAGCTGCTTTGGAAATGTCTTCTCATTTATTTTCTACAGTCTAAGGCGATTTCGTGCTCTCTCTCTCTTCGACCAGGACTTAGCTTTTTCTTTTTTTTTTTAATATATATAAAATATATATTTATAATTTTCTTCTTTTTTTCATCTTTGACTCTCTCCGTACTTTTTATTTTACAACGAAGACTCTTCCTCCTCCGTTTCTCTCTCCCTCGCTTTTCCTTCTCCTCGGCTTCCTCCGCCGTCTCCGACATCTTGAGTTCGGCTGTAGACTTGGTGTCCCTTTTCCTTCTACGGCAAAAAGAATAGATTTTTGCGGGAATTAGCGGAGGCTCTTGTTGTTCAGTGAACAGTGGCGATCACTAACTTTAACTTGGAAAATTCTAGCTAGAGAAGAGAGTTGTAGATCTGTGAAGGAGGTTGTTCTTGGGTTGGGTGAAAGTTGGGGTTTTGATGTGAGGTGTTAGTAGATGGTATATGATGAACGGAGCTCCGGTGAGCGATCGGAGTGGGCGGTGGCGTTTTGGTAAATCCCTTCACATGGAATGGCAGATCTTGTTAGCTACTGTAATGCCGAACGTGACATCGAGCAGGTTCGTCCTTCTTTCTCTTTCTAATCATCTAGTGAGTTAATTCTTTATTATTGTAATTATATATATGTATTTTTGGCGGGATTTGGGTTTAATTCCATGAAATGATGCCTTTTCTGTTGTGAAATTCGTTGTGCGGGAGAAATGTCTGAAACTTATGTGGCCAATTTGGTGCCCTTCCTTGTTTCATTTGACGACTTTTTAAAGAATTATGATATTTTTCTTTCTAATATGTAAGTGCTACATTTGAGGATGTCTTGTTGGGCCTCATTTACTAGTTGTATCTGTGGCAGTGTGAAAGTTTGCTTTAAGGTTTTTGAAATTATGAGAAAATTTAAAAATGGAATAAAGCTTCGTTTGTTGCTAGGACAATGTTTAATGTGGTTTTAAGGTTGGCATCTCTCTCTCCAATTAAACTAGAAAGTAATAGTCTACGAACGGCCCCCTTTTTTCTCTTTTTTGTTTCTATTCTAGTCCTTAATGCTCCTGCCTGCTTCCAAATATTATTACTCATTTTAGCTGTTTAAGTGGGTATAAGAAGAATATGCACTTGTCCAATGCTGAGACATATCTAGTGTTGCCCATTCTACCTAAAAGAAAATAATGGTCTATTTTTCTTAAGGAGTTAATACTATTGTGAGATTATCAAATAAATGTTGCATGAGATATTTCATCACTGGTTCAGTGCAGAAGGCTCAATTTACTCGAGTATTTTGCAGCTTTGTAAAGTTTAAAATCCTTTTGGAAGGGGTAATGTTGAAAATGGTTCCCGATGGGCTTGCTGAGATTTTTTTAAATGCACTTTTTGTAAATTTATGACTTGAAAATCACATTTTTAGCCGAAACAATTGAGAATATTTTTTCCCTTTTTTTTTTGCTCTATGACAATGTGTTTTCTGTGTGGCAATGGAATTTTCCTCATAGTTATAAATTATCTACATTTTGCAGGCGTTAATTGCTTTGAAGAAGGGTGCTCAACTTCTGAAATATGGTCGTAAGGGAAAGCCTAAGTTTTGCCTATTTAGACTTTCTAATGTAAGTTCGTTTCTTGAGCCTTTTGTTAAGGGCGTTCTCAGATTTCAATGCTATATGTTTCTCCAATATTTTTCAATGTTTGATTTTTTTTGTTGCAACTTTATGATCACAATAATACGAGGGGAATGTTCAGAATGTTCTTATGTTGCTGTTTTTGGTGTAACAACTTGTACGGCATTTTTGATAAATGAACTGTTATTCTGCAGTATGGTGATTTGTATTTATTCATGTATAGAGGTTGTTTATGCTTAATTATTTTATTGACATTGTATCCGTAACCGTAATGAGGCTAGGGCAGAGAGATTTATTTATTTGTATTACATTGCCTTTTTTAATTCATAAACTCTCATTGCATTTTTTTCATTCTGTTGCATTCACCACAGTTCTTATTGAGAAAATTTCACATTTCTGTCTGCTGGCTGTTTTAAGGCTTTATTATGTGGTTGTTTGAGGTTGGTGACACAGTATTTTTTGGTTTCATTTTGATGGACATAGGCAGTTGTAGAAGTTGAAAGTGCAAAATTTGAATCTTTTTCTTTTTTATTTTTTTAGAACAATAGCATATTGATTTTATAGTTCGCTAATGCCTCGTATACCTTTTATGCCCAACTCTAGTTGCCATGTCTGTTGCATTCTCTTGTGAGTTAGCCTAATATGCTTTTGATGTTTCTATGAATGATTATTTTGCTTACACCGAGCTAGTTATGATTGCCAATCCCTTCTGAACTCTCAAGAGAATCCCTGCATTGATTTTAACAAACATAAACATCATGATATATATTCAGTGATTTTGTTTGCAATTGTTTTATGCTTTGTAGAGTCCTTTTTCCTGTGATTGGTTATTATACTTTTCACAATTTGATTTGTGAGCCTCCAATAAGGCTGCCCATCATATCATAACTGCTCTCGTGTATAATAATCACAGGATGAAACAACTTTAATCTGGATATCTAGTAGTGGTGAAAGAAGTTTGAAGTTAGCCTCTGTCTCCAAAATTATTCCTGGTCAAAGAACTGTAAGATTTCTATGTCCGTGTTTTGCTAATTTGGTACTTTTATCATGAGATTCATAATGCACTGGTTCAAGATCTTATATTGATCAATGTTCTAAGCATTTCTATTTGATGTGCTTTCAGGCTGTTTTTCAACGTTACCTCCGTCCTGCAAAAGATTATTTATCTTTTTCTCTTATATACAACAACGAAAACCGATCTCTTGATCTGGTTGGTGATGATGTTGTATTATTGCTTTATAATTCCTTTTGTTCACTGCTTAAACTGTGAAACATATATGTTTTTTCTCCCCTCTAGATTTGCAAGGACAAAGTTGAGGCAGAGGTGTGGATTGCAGGCTTGAAGGCATTAATATCATCTGGGCAAGGTGGACGCTCCAAAATTGATGGATGGAATGATGGAGGCCTCTACCTTGATGTAATTTCGTCTACTATGAACATATGGTTTCTTCTTTTCCCCTTCCCCACACACGATCTTAAAGTCCAGCTCTCTTTTGTTCTCTATGACATTATGCATAAACAATTTGACCTGCTAATAATATTGGTTGGCTTATCAGTTTGCATAATTATCCTCATCATTATTATTATTGTTTTACTATTATCATTATTTTTTTAGGGGTGTGGGGGAGGTAGGTGCTGTTAAGCTATTCATCTATATTTAATGCTTTGTGAATAATACCTGGATCTTTTGGTGTGTTTTTAGTTACTATATGTCCATTGTTGTTGAAGAAATATACATCAAGCATTTCCTAATATGATGATAGTATTTAGAGGTTCATTATATCGTAATATTGTTTCTCCCTTTCAATACTGCTGCTGATAATCTGACTCTGACATGCTAATATATGGTGAAATTATTTCAGGAAAGCAGAGACTTGACATCAAATAGTGCAAGCGACAGTTCCGTTAGTGTTACACGAGATACTAGTTCCCCAGACATTTCTGTGAGTTTTAATCCTAGTATTTCTCCAAGGAGTTTCCGGCCTGAGAATTCTCCAAATTCTGATAGGTCACATGTAGCATCAGACAACACAAATATGCAGGTTAAAGGATCTGGTTCAGATGCTTTCCGAGTTAGTGTTTCTAGTGCCCCAAGCACTTCCAGTCATGGTTCTGCACCAGATGATTGTGATGCTTTAGGTGATGTATACATATGGGGTGAGGTCATATATGATAATACTGTTAAGGTTGGGGCTGATAAGAATGCTAATTATCTAAGCACTAGATCAGATGTGCTTCTCCCTAGACCATTAGAGTCTAATGTAGTTTTAGATGTGCATCATATAGCGTGTGGGGTAAGGCATGCAGCCTTGGTCACAAGACAAGGTGAAGTTTTTACATGGGGTGAAGAGTCTGGTGGACGACTTGGCCATGGTGTTGGTAAGGATGTTATTCAACCTCGTTTAGTTGAATCTTTGGCAGTTACCAGTGTTGACTTCGTAGCATGTGGTGAATTTCATACCTGTGCTGTTACAATGGCTGGAGAGTTATATACATGGGGAGATGGCACACATAATGCTGGGCTTCTTGGTCATGGCACTGATGTCAGCCATTGGATACCCAAGAGAATTTCAGGTCCACTTGAGGGACTTCAGGTCGCTTCAGTAACTTGTGGCCCATGGCATACAGCCTTGGTAACATCTACAGGACAACTTTTTACATTTGGTGATGGAACATTTGGTGTCCTGGGCCATGGCAACAGAGAAAACATTGCATATCCTAGAGAAGTAGAATCTCTCTCAGGGTTGAGGACAATTGCTGTTGCTTGTGGGGTTTGGCATACTGCTGCTGTTGTGGAGGTTATTGTCACACAGTCTAGTTCAAGTGTTTCCTCTGGAAAATTGTTTACTTGGGGTGATGGGGACAAAAATCGGTTGGGACATGGAGACAAGGAACCTCGGCTTAAACCCACATGTGTGCCAGCATTGATTGATTACAATTTTCACAAAATTGCATGTGGGCATAGTTTAACTGTTGGCTTGACAACAGCAGGACATGTCTTTACTATGGGGAGCACTGTTTATGGTCAACTTGGCAATCCTTATGCTGATGGGAAGCTGCCTTGCTTGGTAGAAGAAAAGCTTTCTGGAGAATCTGTTGAAGAAATTGCTTGTGGTGCATATCATGTGGCAGTTTTAATGTCCAAGAATGAAGTGTACACGTGGGGAAAGGGTGCCAATGGGAGGCTAGGCCATGGTGATGTTGAGGACCGTAAAGCACCTTGTCTGGTGGAAGCTTTGAAGGACAGACATGTAAAGTATATTGCTTGTGGTGCAAACTACACTGCAGCTATATGTCTTCATAAGTGGGTATCAGGTGCTGAGCAGTCACAGTGCTCATCATGCAGACAAGCATTTGGGTTTACTCGAAAGAGACATAACTGCTATAATTGTGGACTAGTGCACTGCCATTCATGCAGTTCCAGAAAAGCAACTAGAGCAGCCTTAGCTCCTAATCCTGACAAACCATATCGGGTCTGCGATTCTTGTTTTGTGAAGCTAAACAAGGTGTCCGAAGCTAGTAATCATAACAGGAGGAATTCAGTCCCTCGCCTTTCTGGTGAAAACAAAGACAGGTTGGACAAGGCTGAGATAAGGTTGTCAAAGTCTGCTTTGCCTTCA
Source organism: Excoecaria agallocha (assembly GCA_037975025.1). Lineage (NCBI taxonomy): Eukaryota > Viridiplantae > Streptophyta > Magnoliopsida > Malpighiales > Euphorbiaceae > Excoecaria > Excoecaria agallocha. The sequence continues at coordinate 15,821,704 of CM075820.1, forward strand.
AATATTGATTTGATTAAGCAGTTAGATAGTAAAGCAGCCAAACAAGGAAAGAAAGCCGATACGTTCTCCCTTGTTCGTTCCTCTCAAGCACCCTCTTTATTGCAGCTAAAAGATGTTGTGTTATCTAATGCCGTTGATCTGCGTACAAGAGTTCCAAAACCAGTTCTTACGCCATCTGGAGTGAGCTCTAGGTCTGTGTCACCTTTCTCAAGGAGACCTAGCCCCCCACGTTCTGCTACTCCTGTTCCAACAACTTCAGGACTATCCTTTTCGAAAAGTATAACTGATAGTTTGAAGAAAACAAATGAACTTTTGAATCAAGAAGTGCTTAAGTTGCGTGCTCAGGTATATTGACTATAATTTGGAACTCATTTATGCATTTGTTCAGGTTACCAAGCTCCATTTTTCTAAAGTTACCAAGTTGCATATTTTAAAGTGAGCTGCTTTAGTTTTTAGTGAGACCACCATTGCCTGTTTACTTTTCTTTTATGGTTGGTCCGAATGGTGTGTGTATAGTTAATTTGTATGGAGCTTTTGATATATTTGCAATTTTGATGGTTATGGATGTGGTTAGGTTGAGAGCCTGAGACAAAGATGTGAACTTCAAGAATTGGAGCTTCAGAAATCATCAAAGAAGGTACAAGAAGCCATGGCATTAGCTGCTGAAGAATCTTCCAAATCTAAAGCTGCAAAAGATGTTATAAAGTCACTTACTGCACAGGTATTTCCACTTTGGAATTGCCTTTTGCTATTCGTTCACCTGAATGTGTATCTGTGCCATCAGGTCATTAACTTTGACCTGGTAGATATTGTTTGTTTGTTGTGACCTCGGTTAAGATGCCTATTTATAGTGATTGTAGGTGCTTAAACACATTGGCATCCCACTATATTAATAATTTTTCAAATAAAATCTCTTTTTATGAGTTGTTATAATAATTGCTATTATCCATTTCTACATTATTACTTCAGCTCAAGGACATGGCTGAGAGGCTTCCACCAGGGGTATATGATTCTGAAAACTTGAGGCCAGCTTGCCTACCAAATGATTTGGAGCCCAATGGTATACATTCTGCTGATGCAAATGGAGAAAGGCATTCGAGATCTGATTCCATTAGCGGAACTTCCTTGGCTTCTCCAACAGGAATTTACTCTACTTTTCCAAATGGAGCTCAGGGTCCAGCTAATTCATTCCGGGATCCAACTCCACCTGATGGAAGGGAGGACCAGCTAGATGCTAGACTATCCAATAATGATGGAGGGGTGCAGACAGGTAGCAGTGTGTCGGACAGTGTTGATGTCAAGGAATCTAGATCTCTTCGAGATGGTGAGAATGGTGCAAAATCAAGGGAGTCAGCGTTAGTTGCTAACGGTAATCAAGTTGAGGCTGAGTGGATTGAACAATATGAACCTGGTGTGTATATAACGCTGGTGGCACTGCATGATGGAACTAGGGATCTTAAACGAGTGCGCTTCAGGTACTTGATTATTCCTCATGACTTAGATATTTTCAGATCGTTGACAGCAGTGGTGCTGATCACAATCAAATTCATGTTTCCCTTTTACTATGAGTTCGAATTCATATTTTTCTGCTCAAGCAAAGAAGTTTGAAATATGAGAAAAAGCTTATTATTTTTGGCTTTGGTTTGAACTGTGTCATTTGCACAAGTTTAGATATTCAATTGTTCTAACATGGAATCTGATGGTATAAATGCGTGTGCAGCCGGAGAAGATTTGGGGAGCAACAAGCAGAGGCTTGGTGGTCAGAGAACCGTGAAAAGGTGTATGAAAAGTACAATGTACGTGGATCAGACAAATCATCAGTTTCTGGTCAGGCAGCAAGGAGATCAGAGGGAGCAATGTCATCCTCTTCTCAAGCTTAGCGACAAAGCGAGGGAGGAAGGGAGAGAAATACTTTGTCCAGCGAGGGTTTTAAGGTTAAGCAAGATGAAACAAAATCTAATGTCTTTTTGATGTTCTTCTCTCCTCTCCTTTCCATAATTTATTTTGTTCCTTCCATTTAATTAGTGGGGCATCCACCCTTTACAAATCTGTTGTATTGTCGTGTATATAAAAGAATCCATTGTGAGATCATCCGGGCAAGAAAGTTTTTGTACCTTGCTTTCCTACCCTCCACACTCCCACTAAAAAGTTTACCCATCTTTTCCTACACATTCTTTTATCATGCAATTTATATCTTGGTGCGGTGCGTGTCAAGGGCATGGCATAATCGACTATTTTCTGGTTTTGGCATTTGCATAACAGTATTTAAACATCTTATTCAAATTCATGCGTCTGAAGACTGGAACTTGCGAACAATAGTGAAATTTGTTTGACTTTTTCAAGATCAATGATAGAATTATAAGTACCTGGGTAAGAGCTAGATTTATGAGAAATCAAAGAGATGGACATATTAGGGTATTTTTGAAACTTGAAATATAAAAAATGGCAATTAAGAAATAAAAAATTGAAAAAATAGTATTTATGAAAGATGCAAAATATGGTGGTGCAAATATGAATTTTTTTTTTCCTTTTGTGTGGCATTTGTGAAAAAGCCCCCAAAAAATATTATACATTTGTATATCTATTTATTTTCTTAATGAAGAACTCATGTGGGATTATAAGTGGGATTTAAAATGAGATTTACCGTTGGAAGAGAAAGTCACAATTTTTTTTATGAATCTCACTTTATATAATGTGATACTCACATGGCACAAAAATGATTTCACGCAGATGTGACTTATTTCTCACCATTGAACATGCTTTTACATTCAACTCTAATTATCGTCATTTTATCAAATTAACTCGGTTTAGCCTTACGATTGCAAATTTAAATTAATCAGGACAATGAACTTTTATAATTAGCATCATGGTTGATTTTGCTACATTAAAACAATCATATATATATATATATATATATATATATATATATATATATATATATATATATATATAGTAAAAGTAACTTTCATAATTGACAATTAGCATTTTAATAATGGTTGATTTGGCTACATAAGTAATCATATGATTAACGAGATGGCACAAATAAATAATTTGGTCCAATTAGCGATGTAGTGCATAAATTAGATAGAGATGTAGGTCAGTTGGTTGTTTACCTGTTGCAATCTGAACTGTGGATTTACAGTATAAAAGCTGATTAGCCATTTCCAAAATGGGGGCCGGTATTTTTATGTCAGCCAAGACCAAAAGAATGACAATTAAACTATTAATCATAATTTATCACAAAGTTCACAATAATTAAATATGGATAAACATTGGATCAGTAGAATGCATTGAAATAGAGGGAGTACACGTGTTGCATGACTAATATATTATATTCATTTGGCATAGCAAAATACTGTTATATAACCACCGAACACGTAACTGACATGGTAAGCATATCCACCAACTTAATAAGTGCTCTCGAATTTGTAGGAGTTAATCTAATATATACATAAATAGGAGTTAATCTAAGCCATGGATTTTGTGTATAAATCGATTGTTGATTTAGTCAGATATTATTCATCTACCAACGAAACTAATAAAGATTAGTAGAAAATTAATAATTTGATGGGTCCTCCTCCTCTAACCAAACCCACTTACAGATTTCCCTCCATTCAAGTTCAACTCCAAAAAGATATATTTGCTTTAATCTTGACAAAAAGAAAATTGACCTTATCTTTATATTCTTTGAACTGTTATTTAACTGCTTTTGCTTTACTTGTATCTTTTATGTTTTCTTCCCTCGGGTTCTAGACATACTTGCATTCACAATCGTATAATTTTCTTTTTAAGAAAATAATTGCAATCCCAATTCCCAATCTCATGATTTTAATGATTCTAATACTACATATTAATAAATTTAATTCACTTTTGTTCTTTTTACAAAAATTAATAAATATCAATTAGGTTTAAATTTATTATTAAATTGAATGATTTTGACTAAATTATTAAATTTAATTGATTATAAATAAATTAAATTTTATTGAAAAATAAAATTAAATTAGGATAGAAAATTAAATTATATTTGAAGTTTAAAAATGCCATATAAATAAAATTTAAATTTTACTTTAAAATGTCATATATAAGAGAACGGGGGAGTATAAGGTAGTAATTGTTTAGCTATCAGTTATTCTAATTATCAAAATCTGTTTATGTGCCTTATTTGAAGCATGATAAAGTCTCCCTGTGTATATAATGATATCTCATAGTATTAGGTGAGGAACTGAGTTGCATGATTATGCATATCCGTATGGATTAGGGTATAAAATACAATAACTTTTTAATAAAAAAAAATTATATATAATTAATAATCATATTATAAATTTATAATTATAAAAATTAAATTACAAATACTAAAAGTATTAGTACATCTATAATGTTTTTACATTTTTATTGCAAATTACTTATATAATGTAAAAAGTATATCAACCTCATATCAGAACACAGACTCTCGGCCACATGGGATTGTCTCTTCGCTTTTTAGTTAGTACATATTCCTAACTCATTTGAAGTCTAATCATGATTATTTACATGCTAATTAGGCCAAAGGCAAACTAGATTTATGATTATACGTGAATTCTATTTCCCAATATGTATTATGTAACCCTTTTGGATGACTACAGATATTTTTTATTTCTTGTTCCGTTAAAGAACGACATGGATATTTTTACATCATAAAAAATAATCATATATATATATGTAAGGCTTTTTTAAAAGGAAGTAGAATCAGTGAGTTGTAGACTTGTAGTACGTAGTAGGTATTGAAATTATAATAAAAGTATCATTAACTTCCGGGTTTGAAAAATGAATCAAAATCTTTGGTAGAGCATAGAGTAGCTGAGATAGGAAACAGAAGAACAGTTAGAAAGGAAAAACATGGAAGCTCATTAATTATTATATAAGATCAAATCAAAACGAACATTGTATCACGTCACCTTTACATATTTTGTGGGATTGTTATCAGATATTCAGTATGTATGCTCATCCCTCTCTCAAACTGTTTCTGCACGCTTTCACCTTCTTACACACTATCACACGTACCATTTTAAGCACAGACTTCATTTCTGTATATACCAGAAACCTACTGTGTATATGATCTTCATCTATTGAACCAGATAATTAGCCATTCTTGAATCAAGATTACTTTACAAGAAACAGATAAAGTTTGCTATTGAGATTCTATCAAGAAATGCTAAAGCTACATATATATAGCAATTAAAACTCTGCATATACTCATCATGAGCAAGATAAGCAATTAATTGAGATTTCCTTTCTCATGGGGAGGGAACAAAATTAAGATGTAACCCTAACAAAAAAAAAAAAAAGAATCCCAATATACCTAACAGTTAAGCAGTTCTTTTTCCTTTTGTATGAGTAGAAGAAGAAGAAATAATATTTGCAATATCATTATTCTTCATGGTGAATCTTTGTTTGTGCTTTGCAAGCCAATACCATTGTGCTTTCTTGAAGGACCAGAAGGAGGGATTGGGACTGCCTTAGGCAAAAAACCAAAGAGAGTAGAGGTTGAATACAGAGAATTGGGATTTACCTTGAGAATCTGAGTGTTTCTTGAACAATGAGAATGAGCAACAAAAGATGCGACCAAAATCAGTGAAACTAGAAGTAGATTATTACTACTCTTCCCCATTTCACCAGTCCCAAAACCAAGCTACTCTCCAAGAACAAGATCGAATGAGTGTTTGCAATAACAAGGTATTTATTAAAGAAAAGAAAAAGGGTTTTAAAAAGAGAAGAAATGTTTTATGTGGAAACACAAACTCCAAAAGATTATGGATATATAATAAGGTTCATAAATAGGGAATTTGGTATGTTGGAGGAGGTGATGGGGTGGCTTGTAATTGAAGGAAATAAATATGAGAGAGAATGAGAAAAAAAAGTACGACAAATTGTGGAAACATGGGAAAGCCAAGTCATGTGCCAAAGAGCTTAGATTTTTTTTTTTTTTTACTATAATGTTAATTTATTGTGTGGGGAAATTGATGACTATTTCAATATCCAATTAAAAAGGAAATGTAAGAACAGTGTATTTAATTAAAATTATGTGGACATAGGGAGCCAAGAACGGGTCTTTAGGTGGTGGTGTCCAAGAGAAGTGTGAAAAATGTTATAAAGAAGCATAAGAGAGGACCAAATTGATAGTTTAATATCAAATAAAAGGAAAATAGATTTTGGAGAGAAAAAGGGGAGTCGTGTAGTATGGTTAGGTATTTTTGTGGGTCCAATCATACTTAATGGCCGGCTAACAAAATAACATGGAAAACTGTCCCTTTGCTTAAATTCAATAATATATATATATATATATATATATATATATATATATTTTCTCCAATGAGTGTCATTTCAATTTCCCATCCAAATGTGAATAAACAAACAAATCGTCTTAAACAGCATTTTCCAAGAGTTAAATGTTGATTTTTTTAATCCTAAATTCAAAATGAGAATAGTTTTAGTGATGAAAGTTCTTTGAATTCTTAAATTTTCCTTCTAACCACTTCATATCATATGCATTAATTATACTTTGATATTATTTGGTGCCAATGTGCGTGCATAAATGTTCATATAACTATTCAATCAAGTTTCTAATATATATATATATATATATATATAACTTTTAAATTATGAATATAGTGCTTGATTTTTTTTTAAATTAATATTTATAAATGAAAAGATCAAAGACAAGAGGACGTTCATCCCAAACGTTGATTGGTTCATACAACAATAATGCTCGAATTAACTTATGAGTCTCAAAGTTGTTATATATTCTAATTCAAGACAATTCAATATCTGGTGTTCGAGAAAATAAAATCTTACAATCCAACACAAGAACACCAAAATTTGCAAAGTTATTTAAACTATTACAAAAAACAAAAGAAAGTTCCTAAGTATTGGTATAAATAATTCAATTTGTACGGAGTTGAGTTTCAATCCATGAGAGAACTGAGCATAGAACTACACCTTCTGCAACACATGGAGAAAAAATTTCTAGACAATGACCTGAAATAGTTTTAAAGAAGTGGCTATGAGCATCCCTGAAAATAGCTCCAAATATACTATTTTCTTGATCAGAAAAGACCAATAATATCGTTTAGGGAATTATTTGAAATTTAATTGATTGAAAATATGATAATTTTTAATGGATTCGGAATTCTATTGGTTTCATTTATGTCAAAAAATAAAAACAGTTTGAATTTAAAATTGAAGAGATTAACCAAAACCCTTTTTCTCTCAGAATAAATATCAATTTTTTTCTGAAAAAATAAATAAAATTATACACGTCAACCAATCATTATCTTGGAAAACAAAAGTACTAAATCATGTTTCTTGGGTTGAAGTAAAGAGAGTGAGTAGGGCTAAAAAATAGGGTAATAAATACAAATAAGTGATGGGAGTTGCAGTGGCAAAACATTTATATATCGAAGTATGGACCCATCTGCCGTTTAAGGAGTTGGCATTGGGAGGGACAAACTGATTTCTTTACGGAGAATTTGACGGAAAGTTATATGTTTTGTTGTCTTAAAGAATTGAACTCATCGCAATCATGCCTACAATTTCTTCTTATCATTTTACCATTTCTTTTGCACAGTATTAACATTGTGTGTGGGGTTAATCTTATCCATAACTAAGTATCTCTCTTATTTACCAATATTTTTTTCTCCATTCGGGTTTTTATTAATCATGTCTGAACTGATCAAATCAATAAAAAAATTATTTTCGAATATGTATAATTATAATATATTTATTGTGTCTCGTTTAAATTCGGAAAAAAAAAAGTTGTGTTCCCTTTCTAATTAGGTTAGTAATTAAACTTAATGAGGCTTCATTGGTTAATCATGTGTTGTGTATTCTACCTATATACTTTGAATATACTTATGAAATAAACGAGAAAAAAGATTGTATTCATGTGGTATCAAACGGGAGCCAAACTTTAAAGAGCCCCTCAATTCATCATATCAAAACCAACAATTCATTATTTAAAAAACAAAGTTGCAAAATCAAAATTTTTTAGATATGTTGTCTTAAATTTAAAAATAAATGTTTCGAATTCGAGACTTTTGGTTCCAAATAAAGTTGAAAATTGAAAATTTCAAATATATATTGGGAATCAATTAAAAAAATGGTATGATATTCTAAATCCTAATTTAGAAGAGAATTGATGTATTAATTAACATATGCAGCTGTGACACAATAAAGTTTATAATTAAGTACTTATCAAAGAAAAGAAAATGGCTCAAAAAATCCAGGCCAATAATATATTCGTACAATACATGGATGAGTTTGAATTTGTTGGCTTTGCTATTAGAGAAGATTATTGATAATGCTTAATATTATTTTTTGTTGGTCTGAACCAAACTCAGCCCAAAGAATCGCCAAATAAGAAGGTACAACATAGCCTAACCCCAACGCTCCTGACCTCCGACGCGTAGGCGAACGGATGTGCACATAAACCAATGAGATAATGCTGTTCGATCGGATAGATAAGATACGTCTTTCAATAGTTCATTGATACACATATCTATCACATCTATTACTTGCTCCGCATTATATTGCGAAAATTTACTCTGACATTTGAGTAAATCATTCAAGTAGTTTTCAGTATCTCTTATAAATATCAGGTCATTTCACACTTAAACACACTGCACTCTCGAGACTCCGTATTTTTTTTTCTCTAAGTCTCTTACTGACTTAAGTTTTAGAGTGATAATATCCGGTCCGACCGGACTAACCTACTTATAAATTTTAAATCACTCACAACCTGATTGATTATAAATTGGCTCACACATGCTTCCTACTTCCTATGATTTCCAGATTATCAATTATGAAATAATTTCGATTCAATTCTGACAGTTTATTATCTAAAATTTAAGAATTTAAGATTAATTAATCGAAAAAGATTTTGTCATTTTGTGGAGGAAAGGATTAAGACCTCATTGGGCCTAAAAGAGTCTCCCAATTCTTCTTTTTATTAGTTCAGTTGGGCCTGAATTCATACATACACTCGATGAAATCTTGACAAAAAATATGATTAAGTTAATTATAGTTTGAAGACAATGAATATCAAATATCTATTAAGAAAATTCTTAAGGCCTTTTCTTTAAAGAAAAAAATAACCGCCATTACTAGTTGTTATTAAATTATATTAATACTATATCAATTAGTATAAATATAATAACCAAATAAAATAACTTTTTCTTTTACTTTCTTTATGTCTCCTGCGACCTAAAATTGGAATTGGGATGTCTCCAATTAAACTATTCAAGTCATTAGTTTCACATAATTAATATACTAAGAGGTATTTAATTGAATTTTTTTATATTAGTCTATAGAATAGGTGATAGACATATTGCGTCGGGTGAATTTAGATTGAATCATAAATTGGTCAAATTATAAATTGATCATAATTTTGTAAGTTATAAATGAATTCAGTCGGATTGAATTGAATTATAATACAAATGAATGATTATTAAATGAGTCGGATTATAATCAGATAAAAACTCGTAGGATGATAAATGAATCAAATTTTATAGCAGTATTTATTATTAAAAGTAAAAAAAAATATGTAATTATAATTTATAAAAATAATTATTTTTATATTTATACTATATAAAAAAATTATAAAATTATACATAATATAAACGAGTCATGAATGGATTACAAATAATTCAAGCACATTGAGTCATTGAAGGATGAAAGTAAATGTCGGTTATATTTTTACGAACAGATCAAATATAATTTGTGAATTGAATCGAAATTTGCTATCTCTGAGTGGTATTTTTTTTTTAAATTAATACAAACAACAATGCATGTCATATTTAAAAAAAATAATGAAAAAAAGTCATTAGGATTTAGGAATAAGTATTTGGGTGATTGTTATTAGTCTACTTATGTAAAAGGTTATTGTTGGTCTCTCTAATTAATTGCGAGATGGAGTAATTCCCTATGGAAAAGATGGCCTCCATAATTATTTACCGTCAATATATGGAGTGAGTGCTGAACTGAAAGCAACATTATCCAGAACAGGTTACGACATTTATTACATTTCATTAAAAAAATTCAAAAGATTTTTTTTAATAATTTTATATTCTTAATACATTTTATTTATAATTTTATATGTATGCTACCATATACTTTTTGAATTATTAATGAAAATATATTTTACATTAAAAAATTATATAAATTTACTGAAGAAATTAAATTAATGTATTATATATAAAATAATGAAATTCATTCAAATATAAAGTATTTATTTGATTTAACGTAACAAAATACTTTTAATATTTATAAAAAAATAACAACTTTGCTCATGAAATTTTGTTATATGTAATTCTGTCTCTAAAATTATTAAAATAATATAATTTTGTTTTTTAAATAATAAAATCGTTAATTTAATAGTATTTCGTTTTTTAATTTTTAACGTAAATATATTATATCATTTTAACGAAATAATATCAAATTAATGATTTTGTTATTTTGAAGATAAAATAAATAATTTTTTTTAAATAAAAATTGAATGACATGATGCCCTGCTCAATGTCGGCAACCACTCCCTTAATAAATAAATAAATAAATAAAAGAAAAACAAAGAAAGAAAATTCAAAGCAAAATTTTATTTCACCTATCTAAACTGACAGTTTGGTAGAGAAAAGGTAGAGGCGATCGTGTTTGACTGTCACACCATCAGCTCACAGATAGGTCACCAATGGCCAGCTTCTTCAGCTGACTGCCCAACGGTCCAACGTTAACAACTTTAACACATTAATTACTTTGATTTATAAATATTTTCAATTGTTTGCTTGAATTTTCGCTTCACTATTTTATTGAGATTTGGACCATTTTTTCCCCTAGTCAAATAAATAACAAACAAGCAAGAAAATGGAAGAAAAATAATTTATTGAATAAAGGAAGTTAACTCATAATTATAAATTTTTCAATTATTTACATTAATAATATTTATAAATAATACCCCTTCAGTCCTATTTTAAAAGATAAATTTTATTTTTTACAAAAATTAATTAAATAATTAAAATACTTTAATTTTATAAAAAAAAACTAATTATTGGCAAAAATATCCTTTTAAATTTTTAAAAATTTCATTTAATTTTAGTTCAAAATAAAGAATGATAAAAAAATATTTAATAAAGTATATGATGACAAGGAGAAAAGCACCGTGTGTCCTTAGCAATTCCGAACACCTGTAAAAAAGCAAACAATGGACCGGCGGGTTTCCGATAATTGAGTCTCCGACGATCAAGTTAGAAATTCTGAGAGAGAAGATAAGGTATTTTCTGGCAAGAAAATTAAGTCCCCTTTTCATACCTGTCTTAGCTCCTTTTATAGGTGGACTTAACGCATTTTCAGGAGCTAATGGGAGGAGTTTTCCGTTTTTACCGGCCACTAACCCATTATCGACGAATCTTGAGGGAACGTGGGTTAGTGGCGGTTGTGTGTCCAACGTGGCCGAGCTGTGATCGGGGCTAACCTATTGCCGGTCTACAGCTCGGCTAGAGACTCCCAAGGAGTTTAGCATTAGGTCGGTTTGCTGAGCCCTCTTTGGTCGAGGGGTTCGGTTTATCCCGGTTCATTGAATGGCCTAACATGCCGGTCGTTATCATAAGTCCCCCCTAGAGAGCGACATTTATGTCTGTAACTAGCGGATAATCGCCGAACAAGTTTCTTAGTAATGCCGGATTCGAGCTCGTGGCGAATGTGCCGAATGAGCTGGTACGGCAGCCTGAGTTCTTAGTGATTACCGAACTATGATTTGAAGTTCGGTCACATAGGTCGGTACATGTGACCAGGTGTTGGGTAGTGAATGGCAGGGTTGCCTTGCCGTACGCGCTTTTACAAGGTGACGCCGTTTCCCACGCGTGCATTTAATGGAGAGCATTTATAGCTCCCTACTTTACCGGGGGTAACGACTACTTTATTGTCTTTAACGGCTAATGATATCTCGATCTGAGTGTGCAGCTTTAATCACGCTATTCTAAGTGCGGATCCCCCGCCACGCGTATGGCTCGGATTCATTGCAACATCCTATATAATCCTCCCCTTCCATTCTTCATTTTCGCTTTCACTCACTTCCTTCCGTTTCTGCTCTCTCCTCTGTGTTTATTGCTTTGGAGCGTCGAAGTCGTTGATTCCTTCTTGCAACATTTTGCGTTTATTATTACCAGGTTTGTTTTCCACCCTCCTCCTTAACATTTTGTGCTTCTTTTTACCTTTTCTGCCATGAGTTCGGAGAGATCTTCGAGTGAAGGAGTCAGGGCCAGTGGGGATGCTCCTAGTGGCAGTGTCCCGGGTATGAGTAAATGCTCTTCTTCAAGTGAGGGGGTACCGCCTGTCGATACAAGCCGGACTGCTACGTCGTCGAAGAAGAAAGCTCCTCGTTGACTACCTGGAGTGGGGAGCATAGGCTCGACAGTTAAAAAGGAGGAGCTCGGCTCTCTCCTTGCCCAACTAACTTCGGAGCCTGACTATTTCGTTAGCAGACCCAGCACTTCCCAGAGGGCGAACACTGAATTTGCCAACAAGAGGAAGACAGCAATTTATGAGGCGCAACTAGAGGCCGGTGTTCGCCTCCCTCTGACAAGCTTTGAGGTGAGCGTGCTAAGATATTTTGAGATGGCTATCGGGCAACTCCACCCCAACGCTTGGCGGACTCTATCCGCTCTCCAGATTTGGGTCGTGGAACAAGGCATAGAGCTCACCTTGAACTTGTTCCGAGCAACACATGTGGTCAGTCTCCGAACGGGTACCGAGGACCACAATTACATACAAGCTCGTCCTGGATATGGGGTGTCTACAGGGAACCCGGAGTCCCTAAAAAAGTGGAAGGATCGGTTCTTCCTGGTGGAGAGAGTACGAGCTGACTTCCAAGTGCGCACAACGTGGGGGAGGTACACAAACCGTAACGACGGTAATTTATGGCTCTCCGATGAAGAAGAGCTGATCCTATCTCGTTGGAGGGAGCTGGCCCGTGACAAGTGGGACCTGAAGAATCTATTGGATCCCTGCGGTTCGGAGACCTTTTCTCGTCCAAGAAAAGGTAGTGCTCGATGCTTTCCTATTCTGGATACTGATCAGTTGTTTTAATTTGTTTTCTATTTGCAGCTATGAGGAAGACGAGTCGAGCTGTGGAGATTATGAGAGCAAAAAGGCAGAAGCTCGCCGTCGGTTCATCAAGCGCGTCCGTGGTCGTGGAGGAGGCTAACCCTCCCCCCGAAATTCCGACGGCAGCCACCACCGTAGAGGTCTCGGGGACTCCAATTGCTGAGCCGTGCGGGACTCCGGTTGCTGAAGTTGACGTTGCCGCACCCTCTGAGATCCGAGGCCGTGAAGATAGGGAGCCGAAAAAGCTCCGGACCATCATCAGCGAACTTCACGAGTTCTGGGAGGCTATGGGGGATAAATACTCCTTCCAGGATGCAGATTTTAGCACTTTTGTGCATGTAGCGTCGTGCGTGCCGAAGGAAGTTGCTCCTCTCACTGCTTTGAATGTCGAGAATTTGGCTGAGCGGTTAAAGAGGCACCATCTCGAGGTAGGTAGTTCAGACTCGTCTTTATGGTTTTCCTTTCGAGAATCCCCTTATACGTATATTTTTGTGTTTTGTAGGGCTCCCAATTGATCGGTGCGACGATCGCGAAAATGAATGATCTAATTGCGAAGCGTCGCCGGGCCGACTCCAACTTTGGCGCCATTAGATCGAAGATGGGCAAAATTGAGGAGAAGGCTCGTAAAGTACATGAGCAGGCCGAAGAAAGAGCTCGCGAGGCCAAAGAGCAAGTTGAGGAAGCTGCAACGAGGGTGGCCGAGCTGGAGGCTGCTTTGACTACGGGAAAGGAGTCCAATTTTGCTCTGCAAGCTAAACTTGACCGATACAAGGAGAAAGAGGCAGAGTGGGAGAAGAGGGAGGAGGCTCGGGAGGAGAAGGATGCTGAAGCTTTGGCAAAGAAGTGCATGGCGTTCAGCAATAAAATTTCTGTGACTGTAAAGGAAAGATATCCCGATCTTGACCTGTCCTTCCTGGATGACGTGTATCCAGATGAGGACTAACTCTTTGTAATGCACTTTCCCATTAATAAAAATCCGAGCTTTTTTCCCTTATGTTTTAAGTTTGCTATTCATGTTCGGTTTAATTAACCTAAGATCGGTTTTTACGGCATAATATATAATCGCCAAATCGCACTTAATTAAATAAAGACATTGCCCGAGGAAAGGGCTATTTAAATAGTGAATGCGGCCTGACGCGTACCTTTTATCCGGAACTTCGGTGCAAGGGATTCGGAACACCTGGCTGACTGTGGCCTTAAGTCGGTGTAATCAGCGTACTTAAGGAGATTGAGCATCATTAGTGGGTCGAGCTTTTAAGACGATGATTCCGAGCCTCGGCCTTTAATGCGAGTGATTTTGCAAGTCAAGTTTTGCGGCGAATAGAGCCGAACTTAATTCAGTGATTATGATATTTTGGCGGCGATGCCGAACCATTTAGCCGTAGTTGTATTTAGCTTTGTTGACAAGCTTAGCGGTGTATGGTGCCGAACTTGATTTGATAATAAGGCGAATTTTGCGAAATTGCCGAGCCTTTTAACTATAGGCATACTTAGCCTTGTTGGCAAGTTTAGCGGCGTGTGGTGCCGAACTTGATTTGATAATAAAGCGATTTTGGCGAAATTGCCGAGCCTTATAACTATAGGCATACTTAGTCTTGTTGGCAAGTTTAGCGGCGTGTGGTGCCGAACTTGATTTGATAATAAAGCGATTTTGGCGAAATTGCCGAGCCTTATAACTATCGGCATACTTAGCCTTGTTGGCAAGTTTAGCGGCGTGTGGTGCCGAACTTGATTTGATAATAAGGCAATTTTGGCGATATTACCGAGCCTTATAACTATAGGCATACTTAGCCTTGTTGGCAAGTTTAGCGGCGTGTGGTGCCGAACTTGATTTGATAATAAGGCGATTTTGGCGATATTGTCGAGCCTGCGGATATATCCTGTTATGAATTTGACAAAGTGATTTGCCCAGAATATGTTGTTCATTAATCTTGAGTCCAGCAGGCAGAAACATCTGCCGGACTTTCAATAAGGATAAAACATCGTGGCAATCAAATGCAATAGAGAATAAGAAATAACGACACGATAAAAAATTAAAGAAGATGAAACATGAACCAGTACAAAGTATGGCGCGATGTGTGCCGTGCTACTGATAGTATGGTTTGAGGTTGAATCCGTTCTAGGAGTGCGGGAGTCGTTTTCCCGAGACGTCTTCAAGCCTGTAAGCCCCATTCTGACTTGCTTCCCGAACTATGTAAGGTCCTTCCCAGTTGGGATCCAGCTTGCCAACTCCTGCTGATGTGGAAGCCGACACAACCTTTTTTTAGTACCATTTGTCCAACTCTGAAGGACCTTGGCTTGATCCTACGGTCGTGGTAAGCCGCCATGCGCTGCTTGTATGCCGCAGAACGTATCTGGGCGTACTCCCTCCTTTCTTCGAGCCGATCCAAATTATACATCAGGCCCCCGTTGTTCTATGCATTGGGGTAAGATGCTCGGACTCCTTGGATCCCTATCTCACAAGGAATGACTGCTTCAGTACCGTATGTGAGTGCGAATGGTGTCATTCCAGTTGCTGACCAGGGCGATGTTCGATAGGCCCATAGCACGTTGTTGAGCTCTTCGGTCTACAGGCCTTTGGCACTTTCAAGCCTTTTCTTGAGTCCGGATAAGATAGTTCTGTTCATCACTTCGGTCATTCCATTGGATTGTGGATGGTAAACCGAGGTGAAGTTCAACTGTATCTTCAGCTCCGAGCAGAAGTTCTTGAAAGCCTGACAATCAAACTGTTTGCCGTTATCAGATATAATTGTGTGGGGGATACCGAACCTTGTTATGATGCTTTTGTTCAGGAACTTAAGGATGTTTGCCGGTGTAATGGTTGAAAGTGGCTCTGCTTCCACCCATTTGGTAAAGTGGTTCACTGCTACTACCAGAAACCGCCTCTGTCCTGTTGCTTGGGGGAAAGGGCCCAGTATGTCAATGCCCCACTGAGAGAAAGGCCATGGGCTGTGGATTGATTTCTGCTTTACCGAGCTTTGGTGTGGAATGTTTGCAAACCTTTGGCATTTGTTGCATCTTTGGACCAGAGTCTTAGCATCAGCCTCCATGGTCGGCCAATAATACCCCTGTAAGAGAGCTTTCCGAGCTAGGGCTTGTGCGCCTTCATGGGCCCCGCATATGCCTTCATGAATCTCTCTGAGGATGTAGTTTCCCTCTTCATTGCTCACACACAAAGACCATAGATTGGAGAAGGATCTTCTGTACAACTTCTTGTCCATCACAGCATATAAGCTCGATTTTCGAACTATTTTCTGGGCTTGGGTTCGGTCCTCTGGCAAAGTTCCCGACTCCAAGTATTGATAAATGGGTAAGCGCCAACCTTCCATTGGCTCCTGGACTTGAACCTGATAGGTATCGTAGGTGGGGCACGGGATAATGATGGAAATGATGTCTGAAGTATCAACCGAGCTGTTGATACTAGCTTTCTTTGCCAGAGTATCTGCCTCTGTGTTCTCTGATCTGGGTATCTGAGTGATGGACCAAGCTGCCCCCCTTTCTTCAAGCCCGGCCAATAGGGAAGAGGTTAACTCTTTGTACCGGATCATTGATTGATCTTTGGCTTCGAAGTTTCCCTTCAGCTGACTGACTACCAATTGAGAATCAAAGAATATTTCTAAGTTATCCGGCTTTATTTCTTTTGCCAACTGCAGCCCATAACAAAGGGCTTCATACTCTGCTACATTGTTGGAGGCCGAAAAAGTCAGGTGTGCCATGGCTCGGATCTTGATTAGCAATGGACTCATCAAAATTATTCCGATCCCTGCTCCCTCCGAACTCGAGGCTCCGTCAACATACAGCTTCCATGACACTTTCTCTGGTTCGGGAATGGGCTCGTGTAACTCGGCAACGAAGTCAGCTAACACCTGTGCTTTCATGGATGTTCTTGGCTCAAACCGAACATCGAATTCTCCCAGATGGGCTGCCCATTCTGTTAATCTGCCCGAACATTCTGGCCTTTGTAACACCTTCCTTAAGTTTGTGTTTGTCCGTACCGAAATTGTGTGGGCCTGAAAGTATGGTTGGAGCTTTATTGTTGTTGTGATTAATGAGAGGGCCAGTTGCTCCAGGATGGGGTAATTTAGTTCGGCTCCTCGAAGTACTTTGCTGGTGTAGTAAATAGGGAACTGTTGGCCATTCTCTTCTCGGACCAGCACGGAACCAACTGCACCGGTTGAGATGGCCAGGTAGAGGTATAAGACTTCACCCGCTAATGGCCTGCTGAGCAGTGGTGGTGTTGAGAGGAACTGCTTCAAGGCCTGAAATGCCTGTTGACATTCTTCCGTCCAAGCAAAGTTTTTGAGGTTTCTGATGGCTCGGTAAAAGGGCAAACACCGTTTTGCCAAGCACGAAATGAATCTGCCCAAAGCTGTTATCCTTCCGTTCAGCCTTTGTACTTCCCGTACTGTTCTAGGCGGGTCCATGGCTACGATCGCTTTGATCTTCTCTGGGTTTGCTTTGATTCCTCTCTTCGATATCATAAAGCCCAGAAATTTTTCGGACTGGACCCCAAAGGAACACTTCTCGGGGTTGAGTTTCAAGCCTGATTCCCGAAGTTTTTGGAAAGTCTCCTTCAGCTTGGTACATGTGTCTTTTGTAGCTCGGCTTTTGACAATCATGTTGTCCACATAGATCTCCATGTTTCTCCCCAACTGATCGGCGAACAGCTTGTTCATAAGCCTTTGGTAAGTGGCCCCTGCATTTTTCAACCCGAAAGGCATGACCCGATAACAGTAGGTTCCCCTGTGGGTGATGAACGCCGTTTTCTTTTCATCTGTGCTGGCCATTGGGATCTGATGGTAGCCTGCCGAGGCGTCGAGGAAGGCGTACTCTTCAAAACCCGCTGTTGAGTCCACCGGTGTGTCTATGTTTGGCAGTGGATAACAATCCTTCGGGCATGCTTTGTTGAGGTTGGTGAAATCAATACACATCCTCCACCTGCCGCTGTTTTTTCGGACTAGAACCACATTTGCCAGCCAATCTGGGTAGAATATCTCCCTGATGAAACCACTATCCAGCAAAGTTGTCGTCTCTTGCTCAATGGCTATCTGTCTCTCTGGGGCATGATTCCTCTTCTTTTGCTTTACTGGCTTGCATTCTGACCGGACATTCAGCGAGTGAACAGCTAAGTCCTTTTTAACCCCTTGGATGTCCGAGGTTCTCCAGGCAAAAACATCTATAAACTCCCTGAGGGTTGAGAGTAGAGCTTCTTTCTCCGCACCTGTCTTTCCTGCCGATATTTGAATTTTCTTGCCTGGCTCCAGCTCAACTACCTGCAACACTTCTGCCGGCTCCGCCCTCCGTTCTTCTTTTTCTGGTACGTCTATTGCATCAAGGGGCAGGCCTTGATTGGCCCCTCTGAGCATTGTCAAGTATGTTTCCCGAGCTGTTTTCTGATTCCCTCGCAGGATGGCTACTCCTTCCTCTGTGGGGATCTTAAGCACCAAGTTTTTCACAGAGATACAGGCGTCCACTTCAGACAGTAAGGGTCGGCTGAATATTACGTTGTAAGACAATGGGATATCCACCACCATGAAATCTGCCCGGCAAGCACAAACCACCGCATCGTCTCTGAGCTGTATGGATAGATTAACTAGCCCTTTTACCCGGACAGGTACTCCCGACAAACCAATAAGGGGTACACTGACTTCCTCGAGCCTGCTGTCTGATATCCCCATTGCTCGGTATGCTTGAGCTGTTATTAAGTTGACCGCACTCCCTGTGTCGACCAAAATTCGCTGAACCAGGAAGTCTTGAATGAATGCTTCAACAACTAGTGCCTCTGAGTGCGGATGCCGGACATGTGCTCCATCGGCCGCTGAAAATTGGATTACCCCTGTAGTTGAGCTTTTCTCCCGCCCAACGGACATAACCTCCTTGGACTTCCTCTTTCGGGAATGGTCTCGTTGTTTGCCTTCTGCGATCATATGTATGACCCCAGCGGGTGTTCGCCTTCTGCTATTGGTTCTGTTTGGTTGAGGAGATGGTGACCTCTATCTTTTCCCTCTTTCGTCTTGCTTTGTGAAACGAGCAAGCTCTCCCTTCCGAACAAGATGCTCAATTTTCCGCTTGAGTTGCCTGCATTCTTCGGTCTCGTGACCTTTGTCTCTATGGAAAGCACAATAGAGGTTCTGATCCCGGTTTGGGTCATCCCTCATAGGTCTGGGCCAATTGACCTGCCCGTTTTGTTTTAGCCAGGATAGAATCTGTTCCCGAGATGCCGTTAGCGGTGTGAATCTTTCATCTTTTTTGTTGTCTGGACGGGGAGTGGTGATGGCATATGACCTGTTAGTCCAGCTGCTTCCTCGATACCTCTTTTGGTCTGCCTTACTAGGATTTCCTCCTTCTTGAGTGAACCTTGTGCTGTCTCCACCCTCTTTCTCAGACGCCCATGACCTATGGGAGGCATGGCGGAGATGCCGAGCCTCATCCATTCGGATGTACTTGTGTGCTCGGGACATGAGTTCGGTAAAGTCTTTCGATGGTTTCTTGCTTAGGGAGTCGCTGAAATCCTGACACCTTGTGTTTCGGATTAGGGCGTTAATGGTGACCTCCAGGTTCAAATTCTGTATATCCATGGCTACATCGTTGAACTTTTCCACGTAGGCGCGTAGTGACTCCCCCTTTTCCTGATGCACCAAGTTGAGATCGGCAGACACCTTGTTTGGGCGAATGGCAGCCACGAACTTGGCGACGAACATGTCACTGAACTGTTCGAAGTTCTGAATACAGTGTGATGGCAGGTTCCGAAACCAAATTTGAGCTGAGTCAGCTAGGGTTTGGGAAAAGATCTTGCACAAGGCCGAGTCGTCTGCTGTAAGGACCAGCATAGTGTGCTGAAATTGGTCAATATGGGCTCGGGAATCAGTGTTTCCGCTGTAAGTTTTGAGGTGAGGGAGGCGAATGTTGGGGAATGGGGCGGCTAATATTTCGCGAGAGAGGGGTGATTGGAAACTGCCTTGGTATTGAAGGGTAGTTCGGTTTTGTTGCCTCTGGATTCTGTCGTTCAAAAGGCGGTTGAATTGTTCGGTAGTTAGGGTGATGGTGGGGTTGGGGTTTTGGGGTAATGCTGGGGTGGAGGTTTCCCGTGCAGGGGGCTGAGAAAGGTGAGGCATATTGGTATTCTGTGGGGGCGATGGCTGGGGTTGAGCTTGTGCTACAATGGCTGATAGCGCAGCGATGAGGGATTGGGCCGTTTGCGAGGTGATGCTAGGAGTGATGGTTGGGATTGTTGTGGCTGGAGAAGCTGAGACTGGATCATTGGGTTGAGGGAGGAATTGTTGCAGCATTCCTGTCAGAGTGGTGTTGGGTGATTGGTTTTCTGGCTGGGAAGTGTTTGGGTTGAGATCTGGGAATAGGTCCATGTTTCACGCTCACCGCACCAAATGATGACAAGGAGAAAAGCACTGTGTGTCCTTAGCAATTCCGAACACCTGTAAAAAAGCAAACAATGGACCGGTGAGTTTCCGATAATGGAGTCTCCGACGATCAAGTTAGAAATTCTGAGAGAGAAGATAAGGTATTTTCTGGCAAGAAAATTAAGTCCCCTTTTCATACCTGTCTTAGCTCCTTTTATAGGTGGACTTAACGCATTTTCAGGAGCTAATGGGAGGAATTTTTCATTTTTACCGGCCACTAACCCATTATCGACGAATCTTGAGGGAACGTGGGTTAGTGGCGGTTGTGTGTCCAACGTGGCCGAGCTGTGTTCGGGGCTAGCCTATTGCCGGTCTACAGCTCGACTAGAGACTCCCAAGGAGTTTAGCATTAGGTCGGTTTGCTGAGCCCTCTTTGGTCGAGGGGTTCGGTTTATTCCGGTTCATTGAATGGCCTAACATGCCGATCGTTATCAGTATACAATAAATAAAAGTATATATGTAACCCGATTTTTCAAATTTCAAAAAGAATATTTAAAGTAAAATAAAATAAAATATAAAAAATAATTTTTTAAAATGGGATGCAGAAAGCAGTAATAATAATAACAACTTAAATATGTATATACACATATAATATTATATAAAAACGAAAATATATACATAAAAAATTTATACCGTTAGTAATTTAACATATAATTAACAATCCCTAACTAATTTTTACTAAATACTATTGAATTTATGGCTCTACATTTTTTTTCCATCCCTATTTTTGGACTAGGTGTGGAAAATTGAAGAGAACAAAGAACACCAAACCCCTATAAGAGTCATAAATACACCATATAGCGATAGAAGTAAAAGCATAGATATCCAAATCCTACTAGGCCTTATGGCAAGTTTTCTTTCTTTCCTTTTTCTTTTTTCTTTTTTCTTTTTGTGGAAATGAATATATCATTTTCTTTTTCTTGGTCACGTCTCTATTCAAAGTTTCATACTTATTTATGCATATTTTATTTTATTTTATTTACAAAAAAAATAGGCGAATCTTTTTGTGTCCATAAATACATTTTATATTGGAGCAATTAATAATGCAATTGAACCGACATAAATTGGATTGAGTGAAAAAAATTCTGATTCCTTAAGCAAATGGTCTTAAATTTGAATTCTTGTAAATACAACAAATTTCGTTGAAAAAAATTTCTGTCATTGCGTCTGATAGTATCTCGAATAAAAATTAATTTGAATATGATATAATTTAGAGGTGTCTTCTATCAGTATAAACCTGCTTAGAATACTACACTAAAAACACCAAATAATAATAATAATAATGCAATTGAATAATGGGAACAGGAATATATACCAACTCATACCCAATATTCTAATTAATATTTTAATGGTCATGTTTTTTGAAAATGATAATTTAATTAGGGTCCTATAGAGTCAATGCTTGTCTTAATCAAGAAAATAAGCTACTACTTAACTTCTTAATTCCGACTATACGGCATGGTTTGACTTCGTCTGGTCCAAGGCAAAATCGATGAACTTCCTTAACTTTGAAACTAATCCATACACACACTATTTATCTACATTAATTATGTGTTATATATATATATAATTTTAAAAAGATTAAATTTCTAGATAAAATTGATGCATTTTCCCATGGGATTTTAATCATTTCTAGGAATGCTTTTGTGGAATTGAGTGCGATTGCATCTAGATTTGGAAAATGTAAAAATTTAGTAATATAAAACCTAGGCATAAGTAAGGACCAATACATACTAATTAAATATTATTACAATACTACTTGAGTTTCATTTTTAATTAATTACTCTCTCGTTTTTTTTATCTGTCACTTTTACTCCCTTTGTTATTTTATTTATTATTTTTATTGATTTCACTAGGATTAAGGAATAATAATTATACTTAAATTTAGTATTAAATTAAGTGATTAAAACTAAATTATCAAATCTAATTGATTTTAATTTTATTGAAAAAGAAAATTGAATTGAAAAAAAGAATTAATTACATTAAAAATTTAAAAGTAACAGATAAATAAATCTTAAATTTTGTTCAAAAGTGACATATATATAAAATAGAATGGAGAGATTATTATTTTCACGATAATTAAGAAATATTAATTAAATCTAAATTTAGTATTAAATTATGTAACTTTAATTAAATTATCAAATTTAATTAGTTTTAAATAAATTAACTTTTATTAGAAAAAAATTAAATTATATCGAAAATTTAAAAATAACAGATAAATAAAATTTAAATTTTACTTCAAAGTGACATATAAATGAGAACGGAGGAAGAAATAATACTCTTTGTTTGGTTTACTGAAATTATAAACATCTTAAACATATAAGGAATTTCAAATTCAATAAAAAAAAATATTTCAAATGCTACTCCTTAAAATTAATGAAATTGAAAAAGATTTTCTTACTCTATTAGTTGAGACTGTAAAATCTTATTTGCAATATTAAATATGAACATAAATATATCAAGGACATTGGTCGTTGGTATCCCTCTAGGAAAATTCTCATATTTTTTCACTAGTGGTAAGAATGCAATCGGAGTTTGAAAATAAAAAGGAGTTTTTTTTTTTTTTTTTTACAATTGAGCATTTTTTATAAGTAATTAGAAATATAGCGATAAAATAAAAAAGTTTTAGAATTTTGGTATATCGAAAAAAGTAAAATTATTGTCGTTTCGTGTCATAGCGGGATTCACCACCATAATATAAATTTTTGTCGGAAAACAGCATAAATTTTCCTCCTGTTTTAGTATTTATGACTGAAATCTGAGATCCGCTCAGATATAAAACGATACAAATAGTGTTTTTTTTTTGTAAAGTTTTTAAAATTAAAAATTTGGAAGACATTTGTAGTTTATTGCAAGTGGCAGTTCTTCTTGACTGGCCTAGTGTACGGAGTCCAAGGCATTAAAGGCACACGACATTGAAAAATAACCATTTATTCCAATGGCAAGACTATATTTTTTTTGGTAAAAAATAAAAAATAATTTATATAAAGTACTAATATCATTTAAAATATTTCGTCAATTATTTAAAAGAAAATGCAACATTTTGTGGCATTTTTTACTTGAAAATAAGATGAAATAAATAAAAAAAATCATTTCAAGTTCAATTGTTGCATCACGTATGGAGCCTATACAATTAAAAAATTATTTTTAATTATAAATTCTACAGTATCCGATTTGAATTAATCGATTTATTTTTAATGGTCATAAAAAAATAAAAGAAAAATATTCTTAAAAAGTACCTAGATATACATGGTTGGACTTTAGAGTAATTTTATTATTTTTTTTTTTTGGTAGACGGACTTAAGGCGCCGGGGACCATCCAAGTATAAACCCATGAAGAGAAGAAAAGAAAATGATTTCCATAAATTACGGTACACGAAAGTCCACTCGTGCTTCCCATGTTCCACGTTCGGATCCTATTGGATTCCAGTACACACCCAACTACGTACATTACTTCTTGAATTCAAATTGTGTTTATTACTTTTTTTTCTGTTTTTTTTTATATTCTGTTTAAATTTTATTTATTTATTATTTTTAAATTTTTAATATAATTTATTTTTTTATAAAAATTAATTCAATTTAATAATTTAATTAAAATTATATAATTTAATACTAAATTTGTATCTAATTAATATTTTTTAATTTTTATAAAAATAATAAAAGTTCATTTGTTTTATTATTAAAAATTAAACCCGCGTTTGACCAACGACCTAACCAAGTTACCCGTTCAAAACGACGTCATCTCCTTTGACTCTTTCCCTACAAAACCAAACCCCAATTCTCTCCCCTTCAGCTCACGACTCATGAGTCTCTCTCAGCCCACGGAAACAAAACCAAAGATGGGGAGAAATGAACTGTGCATAACCGTACCCAGTCTTTTCCGGTGCCCTATATCTCTCGACGTTATGAAATCTCCTGTAAGTCTCTGCACCGGCGTCACATACGACCGCTCCAGTATCCAGCACTGGCTTGATTCCGGCCACGACACCTGTCCTGCCACCATGCAGGTTCTTGACACCAAGGATGTTGTTCCTAATCTCACTCTCCACCGGCTTATCAATCTCTGGGCTCAGTCATCCACTCGACGGCTTGACTCCGGCGTGTCTTCTCCGGCGGCGGCGTGTATATCCGAGCAACAAGTGCGCATTTGGATTGAGGAGATTAAGAGTCCGAAAGTGGAATCAATGGTGAAGATTTTGGAATCCTTGAAGCACTCTGAAGAGAATAGGAGATTTTTGGCGAGTTTTGATGGATTTATGGAGGCGATTGTTGGCGTTTTGAGCAGAAAGGGCGTAGAAATTAAGGTTTTGGAATTGAATGCTGAAATTTTGGATTTGATTTTGCTTCAAAAAGGAGAAAAAGAGAAACTGCACAGATTAATCTTCAACGGGAATGAGAATTGCTTATCTTCGTTCCTCTCCATTATCAGGAACGAAAATTCTAATTCGAAAATGGAAGCCATTAGAGTTTTGGAGTCAATTTCTCTCAATAACGAATCCAAGCGCATGATGGCCGAATGGCAAGATCTCATGCCGGTTGTTTTCCAGCTCATCAGAACAGGGAATGATCCGGTCCTAAACGACGTCGTATTGTCCTTCTTGAGTCGTCTCATTACGCGCTCAATCAAGACTCAACTCGTTGAACTGGGACTGGTTCAAGTGCTATCCAAAATCCTGTCCAGCCAAAACGCTACCGTTCCAGTCCTGGAGAAGTCCTTAAAGCTACTATCAGCTGTAACGACATGCCCAGACGGACGGTTAGCCATAAGTGAGGATCCAAATTGCGTGGGATTAATGGTGGAAAAACTAATGAAAGTATCAAAAAGGGCAACAGAGGATGGAGTATTGGTGCTATGGAATTTGTGCTGTTTGTTCAGGGACGAGAGGGTGCAGGAAAAGGTGGCGAGAAGCAATGGACTGACAAAGGTATTCCTGGTGATGCAAAGCGAAGGAGAAGGGAATGTGAGGAAATTGTGTGCGGAATTGGTTAAGGTTCTGAGAGGCGTGTTGAAAGACAGTGGAGTGGTAATGAGTTACGAGACCAAAACTACTCATATCATGCCTTGTTAGATCTGTGAATTGCAAATAGTGATTATTGACATGAACATATACACAACAAGAAACTAAAGAAAAAGGAAATTCTTTCTCATGTTTTGGTCCTTTGTATTAGTGTTAGAAATTGACTCTTCATCTAATCAAATTTACCCAATTATTTGACTCATGCTTTGTTTCTTTTGCTCTTGCTTCTTCTTTCTTGCCCAAAGTAGAGGTAAGTTTTTGCTAACACTAATCTGTGGAATAAAGAGAAGTGAAAATAATCACAAGCTCTTTTTTTTTTTTTAGAAGAAAGAAAAGAACAAAAACAAAATCTAAATAGGAATCATCCCTGGAAACAAGCTACCCATAGCATCACTAGCTAAAATATTATATAGATCAGCCGGTTGGGAGGAGTGCTATACAAAACGAATGTCTTGATTGAAAGTTCAATTAGCAGCAGTATTGGCTTCTTGAAAAACATGACGGATCTCAATAGTCTATTCGTACTGCAAAAGTTTCCGAATGCGAAGGATAATAGCACTGTGGAAAGGGTGTATAAGTTGCTCGATATAGCCAACACCATACCCTCATTATCAATGCTAAGCATAATTCTTCTTGACCCCCCTCTTATAATCACAAGCTCTTTAATCAAGTGTTATTTGCATTAAATTACTTACTGTGTACTATTAAACCAACTCATTACACAAATCACAAATATTAAGTAATACTCATCCCTTTTTTTATCTGTCACTTTTGAATAAAATTTAAATTCTATTTATCTGTCACTTTTAGACTTTTAATGTAATTTAATTTGCTTTTTCAATAAAATCAGAACTAATCAGATTTGATAATTTAATTTTAATCACGTAATTTAGTACTAAATTTAAATTTATTTATTATTTCTTAATTTTAGTGAAAACAATAAAAGCGACTGATAAAAAAAACGGATGAAGTAATCGGTTATCATAGTAAATTATTAAAAAAAATTAATTAAGGAGATTAACATTGAAGATAATGCATTAAATATTAGCTTAATTAATTATACCAAAGTGGCAATTTGGTGGGATAATTTTTTTTTTTGAAAAATGACAATTTTCCGGGAGAAAAAGAGAATGAGTTATTTTTCTTTTCGACAACATAACTTAATAAATTATATTTATTTAGTGATATACTCCCCCTATTCCTTTATAATTGTTCATTCTGAATTTCAATTTTATTCGTAAATATGTGTCCATTTACAAAAATAAGTTATAATTACACATTATCTGCCTATATTAATCTTATTTTAATAAATAGTTATTGGTAATGTTTTAGAAGAGATTAATTTAATAAATCACTAAGGGAACTAATGCAATCTTGATTTTGATGAAAAGTTTAAAATTAATATTTAAAATGAAATTGAGGAAACTGTGACAGACTTTTTTTTTTTCTAAGCTCACCTGAACTTATAGAATAACCGATATGCCCATTCTCCAAATTTCATGGTGTGGTGGAAAAGGAAATGGGAAAAAGACAGAGACGGAAAGTGGATTCCGTGTTTCAAATTAATTAAAAAAAAAAAAAGAAGAAAAAGGAATGGCCAATTCGAAGTTGAAATTAGGGAAAGGAATGAGAAAAGAAAAGATACTAAAATAGATATTTAGGAAAAAAGTATATCCCCAAATTATAATTCGAATTTGAAAATGTCAAAATTCGGCAGCGAATATCACTAATCAATTTGCATATAATTTCTATATAAATAATAATAATATTTGGATGAATCCTCCAATCCCTAAAGTCCAAACCACAATAATTTATGTACGGAATATAAAACCAACGATGATATTTGCATAATTTAATAGTATCGAATTAAAAAAAAAAGCTAAATTGGAGAGAATGTCGGCCGAAGCCCTAGCTGCCTGCGAGGCTCTGTCGTCGGTGGAGAAAGTTCCCCCTCCCTTGCCACCGAATGATAGATCCAGGAAGAAATGCAGGGAGGTTGAGGATGCGATAATGGAGGTTGATGAAATGCAGGAGTGTGCAATTCCAGTACAAGAAACAACCCCTTTCTCTTTTAAGGATGCTTTGATACGCAACGTTAAGAAACCGTTTGGTACTATCATAGTTATTAAAATCGGATCGGACCGGCTAAATCGGATTAATCGTGAATCGATTGATCAGCCGGTTAGATCAACTACTGAAAATTGAATTGGCAAAAAATTGGATTAAACTGAAAAAAACGGGATTGAACAGAAAAGCTGAACAACCGGATAAAACCGAATTTTTTGCTAAAAAGTGTAAAAAATTATTATTTTTTATATATTTTCACCCACCCACCCACATATATATATTTTCATTATTTATTTATTTTAAAAAATTAATATTTTAAATTTTAAATATATCACTTAATAATTTAATATATTTATTATATTTTTGATTCATTGTAATCAAATATATATATATATATATAATTTTTATTATTTATTTATTTGAAAAAATTAATATTTTAAATTCTAAATATGTCACTTAATAATTTAATATACTTATTATCTATTTGGATCATTGTAATAATATATTAAATTATTAAGTAATATCTTTAGAATTTAAAATACTAATTTTTTTCAAATAAATAAATAATGAAAATTAAAAAAAAAAATATATATATATATATTAAAATTTTGTTATTTATTTATTTGAAAAATTAGAATTTTAAATTTTAAAAATGTCACTTAATAATTTAATATACTTATTATCTATTTGAATTTATTATAATTAAATGTAATTATGCCCATATATGCATGGTTAATATTTTTTATGTTTACTTCATTAGTATTCCATCCAAACATGAAATTATTTTCATGATATGATTGTATTTTTATATTTGTAATATATGATATTCAAAAATTCATAATTAATCACTTGTAATAATAAAATTAAAATTATATTTTGTAACTTATTATTATAATATTTGTGATATATATTTAATGTTTGATGAATATTTTTTTTAATTTTTATACAATAATATTTAAAAAAATATAATAATTATAATATTTTAAAAATAGAAAAAAATCCGGTTGAACCTAATTAAACCGATCGAACCACGAACCCCAGCCTTGTCGATTCTTTATCCGGTCCGGTTTTAATAACATTGGGTACTGTGGCCTTGGCCATAAACAATGAGGAAGATCAGGAATCTAGTTTGGAAGATGATAGGGATAATGAATCTTTAAGCGATGAAGACCATTCAAATAGTGAGATGCAAGAGGATGATGAAATTTCAATCTCCTTAAAAGATGGTTTGCTTAAATTGAATATCTCTCACAGGCTAGAAACTCAAATAGCAAAACCATGGAAGAAGTCCGTTGTAGATCGTCTCTTGGGAAGGAATATCGGTTAGAGAGTCTTGTGCAATAGATTAGAGTCCCTTTGGTCCCTCAAAGGGCACTGCAAAGTGGTAGACTTAGATAACCAATTCTTTTCTATTCAATTTAGTTTGATAGAGGACTATGTGAATGCTCTGTTAGGTGGACCATGTACTATCATGGAGCATTATATAACCATCCAACTATGGCATCCAGGATTCTCTACAGGTAATGATAGCCTGACTTTAGTTGTAGCTTGGGTGCATTTCCTCGATTTCCTGCTTCATTACTACCACAAGCAAGTTCTTAGACGCATCGAAGCAAGCATTGGTAAAATGGTTAAAATAGATTATAACACCTCTAGCTCTAAGAGAGCTAAATTTTCTCGCATAGTAATTGAACTGGATCTTACTAAACCTCTGGTCTCCCAGATTCAGATTAAAGATAAAATCATAAAAGTGGAGTATGAGGGCTTATATAAAATTTATTTTCTCTGTCGTAAGTATGGGCACCTAAAGGAAGTTTGTCCCTAGAATTGTGACTGAAATCCAGAAGCTGAAGGAACTGTTGTGAAAAATAATACTAGTACTGCACGAGGGATATCTCCCACACTCATTTCAAACATTCTGAACCTGGTTCAAACTTTGGACCATGGATGGTTGTCCAACGTAGAGGTAGAAGGAATTTCAATGATAATACAGGTTCAGCTTTGGGAATAGGTGCCACCAATGGAACAGGTACAGGCTCATAATTTTCCGTCTTAAATGATCACAACATGGATGCTCCTCCTCTCCCTTCTTCAAATGCTAAAAATAGGGGCATTTCTAACGGTCATCAAGTTAATTTTAGCAGACTTGAAAAGATTAGTCTGAACAATAAGAACTTTACCGGTATTAGTATAACTCGCCCTATCTCGAACAACCAAACCAAGATGATTGTAAGGGATGATGCTCTGTTTGGTAATACTGCTAACTATCAGCTGCAACACGGTGTTGCTGGTGCTCAAGGACCCTTTACAGCAAATTTTAATTGTATCATCCCTTATGATATCCAGGAAGACAAGGAGAATTTGGATACTAATATGGTCAGCTGCGTTGCGAAAATAGGAATTAACTCAGCCAACAAAAAACAGACCTTCTTCAAGCTAAACGACCAGGCTGAAAATACGGTTTCTAATATTTTAGATGCAAATTCCCATAAAGCTATCTCAGTCCCTCATTCAGAATATTCCAAGTCACACAAGCCCACCTCCATAAAGGATAGAACTCAACAAGAGGGGACCAGCATTAAGAACTTTTCTGTTGGAATTGATAGACCACCAGATAAAAGGAAACTAAAAGGCATCAGGGAAGCTTCCATCCCAAAAGGTAGAAGAAAGAACGAAGATGCTGGGATTAGACTGAATGAGGGGTCAGAGTTTCTGGCTGAGCTGGTTAACAATATTGGGCTTGATAAGATGGGTGCTAGCTCCCATCGAGTACAGACTCAAGTTTTGGAAATGGTGGACTCTTGTTGGCATAATAGTATCTCTAAGGTTATCTGGAATGGGAATTTAACGGAAGGTTTTGCTCCTTCTTGAGGAGTTCGACAAGGAGACCCCTTATCCCTTTATCTTTTTGTTCTCTGTATGGAACGTCTACCTTATGGAATAGAGAAGGCAGTTCATGAAGGGTATTGGAAGCCTATTCGTTTAGGAAGAGGTTGCCTGCCCCTTTCGCATTTGTTATTTACCGATGATCTTATCCGCTTCGCAGAGGCTTCACTTAACCAAATGGCTGTTATCAATGACGTTCTTGAGGATTTCGGTGTTTGCTCCGGTCAAGTTGTTAGTAAGAATAAATTAGCCTTCTACGTGTCGAGGAATGTTAGTAAAGAGTTGATTTCAGAGTTAATCGAGCTTTCAATATACAAAGGATCTGGGCACTTATTTGGGGCGCCAGTCATACACGGTCGGGTAGGAAAGAAAATTTATGCTTACTTGATTGATAAAGTCAAAAGCAAATTGTTTAACTGGAAGGCTCATTCTCTTTCAATGGTAAGCATGATTACTTTGGTTAAATCAGTTTTACTTTCTATTCCAGCTTATATCATGCAGACAACAACTATTCATACTTTTATTTGTGACCAAATTGAGCGGCTCTGTTGTAAGTTTATTTGGGGTTCTTCTAGAGAATCGAAGAAAATCCACCTCGTTAAATGGGATCAGGTTTGTAGGTTTAAGGAAGCAGGAGGTGCAGGGATAAGAAGGCTAAAAGCTTGTAATGATACTTTCCATCTCAAAATTGCTTGGCGTTTAGTCAATAATGAAGAAGCTTTATGGGTTCAAACTTTTAAAGCCAAATATAAGCTTTATAACAAATGCTAGCCGCACACTTTTTCTAATACTGCAAGGTCTGTTGATTGGCAAAATGTGGTTAGACTTTGGCCAATATTTCGGGCAAATTACTGCTGGGCTATTAGCAATGGTAGCTCAATGTTCTTTTGGTATGATCATTGGGCAGAAACAGGCCCTCTTTTTCTTCATGTGCCGCCGGAAATTAGAAACTCGAGGGCTTAGCAGATGGTGTCTAATTTCTCAGTGAAGGACATGTTTGATCCTCAATTAGGCTAGCGGTGGAATCTATTTGAGCATTTTTTAAGCGATAATGTGTTGTCTTTAATTAATTGTTCGCTTCCTCCTGTTAATGGTTTGGGAGAAGACTCTGTTATATGGCTTCCTTCGACATCAGGCTCCTTTTATATGGAATCGGCTTATAATCTCATGACTTAAAATGCTTAAATAGAGGAGATCAAATGGAGTCTTTGTTGGGACTGGTTGGGTCCCCAATATATTAAGGTATTCCTTTGTCTACTTTTGAAAAATCGTCTATTGACTAATGTTGAAAGGCGGCAGAGACATTTATCTTCATCAGCTCTCTGTCCTATTTGCAATCTTGAAGCTGAATTCATTCTGCATATGATAAGAGATTGTTGCTCTGTCAAAAATCTTTGGAAGTCCATTGTGCCCCATTCTACCTTTTCGGTTTTCTTTACGGAGAATTTGAAGTATTGGTTAGAAAGGAACTTGTGTAATGTCCTCAGATGGCCGCTTGCCAATATTGTCCGCTTTGGACCTTAGCCCTCACGGTTTTATTTTTGGATCTCCCTAAAAGGTTTCGACAAGAGAGAGATATCCATAGCCTTATAAATACTATTTCGTTCCTCTCTCCAATCGATATGAGATCCTTTGACCGAATTCACCTGTATGTGGAAGCTTTTGACTGACTCTACCTCCCTAAGGAGGTTCAGCGCCCTCGCTAACACATCAGGCCCGGCCCCTTGGCTAACAATCTAATACCAACTGTAACATTCCTGGATTGCCACTTGTCGATATTATCCGCTTTAGGTCTTAGTCCTCACGGTTTTGTTTTTGAGTCTTTCCAAAAGGCATCGACAAGGGAGATGTATCCATAGTCTTATAAGGACTACTTCGTTTTTCTCTCCAATCGATGTGAGATCTTTTGATTGAATCCACCTGTATATAGGAGCTTTCGACTGATGAGTTGAAGTTGAAATGGTAAATTATTATTTAAGGTATTGATTTAAAATGATATTTGAAATTCAAGTATTGATATAAATATGATAAAAATTGAAAGTTTTGAGGGTATTTAAGCTACTTAGCCTTTAATTTTCTTTTGGTACTTTTGTTTTTCTCTGCTGAAATTATTTTACTCTTTTACCCTTTCCTCCTATGATGAGAATTATTATCAATAAAAATTTATTCCATCTAAATTCTTATTTTATAAAATTCAATAAATTAATTTTTTTTATTTTACCTTATCATTAATGAAGTGATATAGTAAAAAGTTAATGAAAAACTTAATGGTGGTATTGGATTTTTTTTTTTTTATAACGACTAACTAATTCAATTTGAAATGTAAATAAAAAAATCGACTAAAACATTTTAAATTTTCAATTTAGTGCCAGCCTTCATAATTTATTAATATTTTCTTTTGTCTTTATCTCCAACAATTTTTGGATTTAACAATCTTATTAGCCTAATTAGGTTTATGAAGTTTGCCAATATTCAGAATTCTTCTACTGCTAAGTTTAATGGTGTTGATCTTGTACTAGAACTGTAAGGCCTCAAATTCGAACTATAATCAAATCCTTATAATAATTAAAAAAAAAACCCTTATAATGCCATTTCATAGGTTCATAATTTACTTGCTCAAACTCATAAGTTTTTTTTTTCCCCTGAAACTTTATGCAGTTACTGTTTAAGCAAATTAATTTGAGATATATGGATATACTTTATACCCTTAAACATATACTTAATTTTTCCATATGTACAAATTTTTAGAATTAGAGTCATGAAATTATTCAATTTTATTTTATCTGAAGCAAGTTGAGGGTAAACCAACTAACTTTATTAGCTCCCATAAAATTTTAAATAATTCTCGTTATAAAAAAAATCAACATTGATAGTTAATTGGAATGAACTGACAAAACTATACATAGTTGATAGAAAATGCTGGTTCAGTGCAGTAAGTGGAAAGTAGAGCTAAATCAGTAGCAATAAGAGAGGAATATATCACTGAGTAAACCAACAAACCACAATTTAAAGAAGAGCCACAAATCACCGAGTATAACTATGTTCAAAGGGAAACATAACAATAACATAATCTAATTGATCCATAGTATGTGGAATGCCAACATAATCAACGAATAATATTCTTATTGGCAGAACATTATGGCAAGTTTACAATTTATATAGGAAGTCCATCAAATCCAAGTGTAAGTGTAATAGCTGTTGCTCCCCAGATAGTAATAAA
Source organism: Excoecaria agallocha (assembly GCA_037975025.1). Lineage (NCBI taxonomy): Eukaryota > Viridiplantae > Streptophyta > Magnoliopsida > Malpighiales > Euphorbiaceae > Excoecaria > Excoecaria agallocha. Next base: position 15,855,441 of record CM075820.1, read on the forward strand.
TAAGCAGACATCCTATCTCAGGATAGCAAGCCTGATTCTCCTAAAAAAGCATCATATGACAGATCCTCTGTAGCCTGCCCTTATTAATTTTCCAAACTCAAAATTCCAGAGGACAACATAAACTGAAAATATGATAAACAAATAAATATTAAGTGCCATAATTCTGCACTAAGTTTCATTCTCAAAGTTTTGATGCTTCAAAACTGGGCAGGTTGAAGGCCAAGTTAGTTCCAGGCAAATAAAATTCGAAAGCATGCCATGAGAGTTAGAGATCAATGGGGGGAGACAGGCAACAGTAGTTTAAGACAGTCAACAATAGCTATGGAAACAAGCTCTCATCCCAAGAACACTAATCTTTGCTTCCAATTCACTTTTCTGTTTTTTAGCTCAAGAATTTGAACTGTAGGTCCCAAAATGTATTTAAAAAAGCAAAAAATTAAATTCTAATGTATCCATTTTAAAATTTGTCAGTTGCAGACTTATTCATTTATTATTATTTTTTAAATAATGAAATTTTAAAGAGAAAATGTCAAAATTAAAGAAACGCTCACAGGAGAAGGGAAATAAGTTGGTTTGGGAGAAACACTACCAGAAAGACTGCCTTGGATAATGAAATTCCAGGTTTCAGAGAATTCAAACCACCGGTTCTGGTTCCGAGATCATGGCCACCCCTATTCCAAAGAATAATACTGCAAACGCCAAAAGTGATGTCCCAAAAACTTCACAAAGATGCATTAAGTGCAAGTCATTGTAATGTCCAATGCTAACCATCTCAAGAATTAAGAAAAACATATGAGTTAGGTTTTGATTATTATCATAAAATTCATTTGCTTACCTATCTTCAAACCCACAAGTTTGAAACAGTTTAATGGTCTGCCAAACCTTATTGACACTGTCAGATATTTTAACTCTTAAAAATTACGAACATGAAGTGTATGAAAGCTTGAATTATGCCAAACAACGACCACAGTAGCATGATATGCTATATCAATTACAAGCAGTCAATACTCATATTCATAAGATTCTTGGTAATTGTCGGCTCAACTTTCTCTTAAGATCAGCATCCTTAATTACAGCTATCATTAATAAGAATTGGATCAACCTTAAGAGCGAACTAAACAGAAGAATTGGTCCTAGTTTAAGAATTTCTCTTAAGATCTGTAACATTTTCTTCTATAATCATCGTGTCCTACATTCTTTTACTCTGAAAAACACTAACTCATTATCGATTGCCTATTTGAGCTTCTAGCTATGACTCTTGCATATATCCAATGCAATTCTCTGATTCTATTTTTGTTTTCCATCATCTGGAAGCATTAATTTTACAGGTCATTGCTACTAACTCTTGACAATATTGCTGTAGACAAAGCAGCTGATTGCAACAAACTATACTTTAACTGTATTTCCAAATGCCAAATCCATTTAAACTAGTGAAATGATGAAAAATTGCCATTTAAAAGGTACTGATTTTATACTATATCAATCCATGTGTGTTCAATAACAAGTCCAAGATGTGAACAAATATAACAGGAAGAGAAACAAGAAATCTTAAAAGACATGTTTGTGCAACAAGATATATAATTTTCTTTTAGACAAATAATAACAAAGCACCTTGAAGTTTCTTTCGCCAAAAATGTATTAAAATAAAGAAGCAGCGATAAATTATAACTTAAAAAAAAAAAAAACAAAGAAAAGCCAGAAGAGAAAGGATTAGAATCGTCACCAGCAATGGCACCTGCCCATTAATTAAGTAGGAGAAACATCCAACTGGTGCAACTCTTTGTGCTTCAAATACTGATTCAAAATAGCAAGCCTAGCAGTCTCAAATGCAAAGTAACCCAATGCTGAAAAACAAGCACTATGAACAACTCTAGGACCCATTCCTCTGGTGAACCCAACCCATCCTTCGTCCTTTAGAATCTGCTTCACAGTTGCAGAAACTCCACTATACATTGCAGCTGCAACCTTATCCACTACCTCCTTATTGACCTGTGTCATCAACCTTGTCTTAACCACATCAAGTGGAGTGGTTATTGATGCCGAGATTGCCCCAGCCAAAGCCCCACAACACACACTCTCAATAGGCTCCAAGTGGCTCTTATTAGTCTTACTCATAACTGCAGCCTTTAGATACTCAAATGAAGAGTAACTCAACACTCCAGCAGGTAAATTTCTTAACAAAGTAGCAGAATATCCAGCATAAAGGCCCAAGATACCATCTTTCTCCAATATTTTCAACAATACCTCCCATGATCTTCCCTTAGCACCAGCTTGCATTCGCTGAGTAATCAATTCTTTAGGTACCATAATCGCTGAAGACACAATATTTCCCATGGCACCAGCAGTAGGAGGGATAAGTACAGATGGGTAATTCTCAAATTTGGATAAAATTGATTTCCCAAACTCACAAGTCCCAAAATACACAGCTGAAGATGCTGTAGAACCCACAATCACAGCAGATATGCCCCTATAAAACCCCAAAATCCCCTTCTCCTGAAATGTCTTGACTACAGCATCAAATGCGCTGCTATAAATCTGAGATGCACCCTTTGTTTGCAACTTTGTTTTGATTGTATCGAGCGGGTGTAGGCACACATAAGTGAATGCACCAGCAATGCCACCTCCTCCAGCTCCTATGAGGGCCCGCTCGAGGACCGAGAGGTTCTTCATTAGAGATTGAACCCTGGGGCTATTTCTTGAACTGGATTTGGGCCATTTTTGGAAATTGAATGTGGTTTTGGGATTTGAGGATATAGAATTGGAAGCAAACGGAAGGGATTTGACGATGGGTTTGTTGTGATTTTTGATGGGATTTTGTGGGAATTGAGTGGATAAGAGAGAGAAGTGAGTGAAGAGATTGGTGAAGTCGGATTGAATCAGGGGATTGTATTGATTAGGTGCGTCTGGAGATGGAAGGCCAAGAGATGCGCAGAGATTTACCTCCATTGATAGCTTCTTTCTGCTATCTCTGCCTTCGTTTCTCCGTCCAAATTCAACTTGCAACTCGCTAGTTTGGCATAAAACGGTGTATATATAGGAAACATTTTTTTTTCCCGGATTTTATTAATATTATATATCACTCCCTCCAAAATTTTTATCTGTAATTTTAGTATTTTAATTAAAGTTAAAAAATAATAAATAAATTTAAATTTAATATTAAATTTTATAATTAATACAAAATTATTAAATTTAATTAATTTTAATTTTATTAAATTATATTAAAAATTTAAAAATGATATATAAATAAAATTTAAATTTTACTTTAAAGTGGCATGAAATGAAAAAAACGAAGAAAGTATTAGTTCAAAAATAAAATTTGATATTGTTTACATATAATACGAGTATATTTAATTATTTGCATATAATATACGTATATTTAAATTATTTAATTTTAAAAATATATATAATTTCACGATTAAATATCTACATACAAAAAATATAAAAAATTATTTTATATTAATAAATTTTTTAACCTGAAACTTCAACCTATTAAAAAGTAGACATTTGGAAGGGCTTCTTCCCTCAGAGATTTTTTGTTATTTTTTTATTTTTTTATGTTTTAAATAATTAGAATGAAGATTTCAAATTACAAATGGGCCAAAGATTATTAAGGCCCAGTCATGGGCTAGAATCTCTCTTTCTCATTCTTCTTCTTTACTAACACACTCGCATGTTCCCTCCAAATTGCCACTCTCCCTCTTTTTCTCTGTCATTATTCAATTTCATGGATTCATCTACGCAATCACAGCGACACCAAGATTTCTCACTCAAGCATTCTTGATTGAAACATCAAATTATCAACAAAGATTCCATTTTTGGGGTTCTTCTTTATCCAAGAAATCTGCACTCAATCTCTATTTTTCTGTTTAAAGTTTGCAATGCATTTCTCTACTCCCCTTCTCTTCTGGGTCCATTTCTTTTTCTTCTTCAGCCTCAATTCTCTCTCGCTTCCCCTTCCCATTTTGCCTGCACATAATGTCACTTTCTATGGCGATGCTCACCTTAGACACAACGCTTTTAGTCTCACTCAAGAACACAACTGCTCGCCTCCAACCACCACCGCCTCCTTCCCTTCCTCTTTTACTTCCACCGGCTTCGGAAGAGCTATCTATCTATACCCAATTCAGTTTCTTGATCCTGCAACAAACATGCCTGCATCTTTCTCTTGCCGATTCTCCTTCTCCATCATCCCGTCTCCAGGGTGCCCCTTTGGTGATGGTTTAGCTTTCTTGATCACCACTAATGCTGAATCTTTTAGTATCTCGAATGGGTATCTTGGGCTTCCCGGACCGGCCTTAAATCCTCAAGATTCTTTCATTGCAGTGGAATTTGATACACATTCTGATCCTTCATTTTCTGATATTAATGATAATCATGTCGGGATTGATGTGAATTCAGTTGTTTCTTTTGCTTCTGTTGATGCTATGTCAAATGGGATTGATCTTAGTGTTAGAGGATATCTCTCCGGGTCATCAGGAACAAATTTCATTCAAATGGTTTTGTATTTTTCAAATGTTTTTGTATTTTGAATTCATTTCAGTTATAACTATCCACTAGAGTAGGAAATGTTAGCTGGCTACATTTGTATTTAATCCATGTACATACTTCAGATATTGGATTGGAAAATTATTTTTCTGATCAATTATTTCTATCATGGTATCAGAGCTCTGAGCTCTCCATCTTCATCTTCTTCCTTTCTATTCCTTTACTTAACTCTCCCAATGGCAAACATCACTCTCGGTAACACAAATGACCCAAATAATACACTGATCACCATCAATGTAGCTGCTCAAACCCCTCTCAAACTCACTTCTACAAATTATATGTCATGGAAACTTCAATTTCAGACACTCTTCATAGGCTACGACCTGCTAGGATATGTTGACAGTACTAAACCATGTTCTCCAGCAACCATTCAAACTGATGATTGCATCACACTCAATCCAGCACATAGTTTGTGGATTCACCAAGATCAGTTAATCTTGAATGCAATCATTGGTTCTCTATCTGCACCCATTATCCCATTCGTTGCCAATGCCAAAACCTCCAAAGAAGCCTGGACTACTCTTACAAACACTTATACAAAACCATTTGAATGAAATTTGTTCCTGATGACCCAGAGAGATATCCTCTAGCAAATCTTGCAGCAACCTCATCCAATCAAAGTTGGCTCTTAGACAGTGGTGCTTCACACCATGTGACAGCAGGTCTTGCAAATCTGTCTCTACACTCACCATACACTGGAAATGATGATATGATGATTGGCGATGGGACTGAATTAAACATAACTCATACTGGTTCAACTTCTCTCAACTCAACTCAAAAGTTATTTCATTTAGAAAATGTTCTTTGTGTCCCTTCCATGAAACAAAATTTAATCTCCATTTATCAGTTTTGCACTACAAATAATACTTCCATTGAATTCTTACCTGATGGTTTTTTTGTGAAGGATCTCAAAATAGGGACAATTCTACTGAAAGGCTTATCTAAAGATGGAGTTTATGAGTGGCCAAACACCAACTCGGTTCTTGCCTTCTCAAGTGTCAAAACTACCTCTTCAAATTGGCATCTTCGACTTGGTCAACCTTCCTCTTCAGTTCTTAAGAAAATTCTGTCTACTAATAACTTGAATAACTCTTCAATGTTGAATGATCACTGTAATGCTTGTCTTTCAAATAAAATCCATAAACTTTCTTTTGCTCAGTCTACCATAACTTCAAATCATCCTTTAGAAGTCATTTACTCTGATGTCTAGACGTCTCCTATTTATTCCATCGATGGCTTTAAATATTATGTCATTTTTGTCGATCATTATACTAAATACACATGGTTTTATCCATTGAAACACAAATCGGATGTCAAAGAAGTTTTCAAAAGGTTCAAAGCTATTGTTGAAAAATACTTTGCCAACCCAATCAAAACATTATACTCTGATAACAGTGGGGAATTTCTTGCTCTCAAAGACTTTCTTTCTGTCAATGGTATTTCTCATCTTACTACTCCACCACATACACCGGAATACAATGGCTTAGCTGAACGAAAACACTTACACATTGTAGAAACAGGCTTAACACTTTTAACTCATGCCTTCATTCCTCTCAAGTATTGGTCTTATGCCTTTTCTACAGCAGTGTACTTGATAAATCGATTGCCCACTCCATCATTACATGGCCGTTCACCATATGAAATGATTTTTGATTCAAATCCCAACTACTCCAAAGTCAAAATCTTCGGGTGCCTTTGTTATCCATGGCTGAAGCCATACACGTCCCACAAACTGGAATCCAACTCAAAACCATGTGTTTTTCTTGGATACTCTACAACACAAAGTGCATATCTCTGTCTCGATTCTGAAACCCATAAGTTGTATGTCTCCAGACATGTTCGGTTTGTTGAATCTGTCTACCCATTCAAACATTCAACAACTGCAGATTCCTGCACAACCTCACATGCCATTAACACATGGTTTCCTTCTCCTCTTCAAATCACGTTAACCCCACAAACACTGCCACTCAACACTCTATCTACAGATGAAGCTTATCAGCAATATCCTTGTATTCCTACTACCACAACAAACACAACTACACAAACACACAACCAATCTTCAAATGTTTCCACCCATACCATGGTAACATGAGCTCGAAATAATATTCATAAGCCAATCCGTAAAATGAATCTTCTTACCCAATTATCTGAGTTGAAAGATATTGAACCAACCACTGTTAACCAAGCGTTATATGACCCTAATTGGAGAAAGGCAATGTCTACTGAGTTTGATGCCTTGGCTCAAAATGGCACTTGGGAACTCATTCCCCCCTCCTCTACATATAATGTTATTGGCTGTAAATGGATTTTTAGAGTTAAAAGAAAATCTGATGGTTCCATTGACAGATATAAAGCCCGGTTGGTTGCCACGGGATTTCATCAACAATCCGAAATTGATTTCCATGAAACATTCAGTCCAGTAGTGAAACCGACCACCATTCGAATACTCCTCAGTCTTGCCATGAGTAAAGGTTGGCCACTTCACCAACTTGATGTCAATAATGCATTTCTCCAAGGGAATCTCTATGAAGATGTGTATATGAAGCAACCTCAAGGCTTCATTGACAAAGACAAACCTGCATATGTGTGTAAACTCAAGAAGGTAATCTATGGCCTAAAACAAGCTCCACGTGCATGGTACCAAGAATTACGTAACTTTCTCCTTCACTTTGGGTTCAAAAACTCCATAGCTGATACATCATTATTCATTTATGCTGCTGGACATCATGTGCTATATCTTATTGTCTATGTTGATGATCTTATTGTCACTGGCAACACACCTCACTTGATCACTGAGTTTATTACAGTTCTTGCCAAGAAATTCTCCTTAAAGGATCTAGGCTCCCTCTCTTACTTCCTCGGCATAGAGGCCTTACATAATGACAAAGGACTTGTCCTCTCTCAATGCAGATATATTTTTGATCTCCTAACCAAGACCAAAATGGCAGATGTTAAACCTGTGCAAACACCACTACCTTCAAACACACATTTGTCATTACAAACAGGAACACCTCTTGCAGATCCTACTGAATATAGGATGGTAGTCTGCAGCTTGCAATATCTCCTTCTCAGCCGGCCAGATATAGCCTTTGTTGTTAATCGATTATCTCAATTTATGCATAAACCAACATCCGAGCACTGGTCCTGTGTTAAACATGTTCTGAGATATCTTTTGGGCACCATTAATGATGGTTTACAAATATATCGTCAATCTTCTACTTCACTTCATGCCTTTGCTGATGCAGACTGGGGTGGCAACAAAGATGATTTTTCCTCAACGAGTGGCTATATAGTGTACCTTGGTAAGAATCCAATATCTTGGAGTTCCAAAAAGCAACGGACATGTGCAAGATCATCCACTGAGGCAGAATATCGGTCGGTTGCAAACACAGCTGCAGAACTTAGTTGGATCTGTTCTCTTCTCTCAGAATTAAATATAAGTGTGCCTACATGTCCAGTAATTTATTGTGACAATGTTGGTGCTACTCAGCTTTGTTCCAATCCCATTTTTTACTCTAGGATGAAACGTGTTGCTATCGCTTTCCATTTTATTCGTGAAAAAGTTCAAAGTGGAGCCTTACGCGTTGCACATGTCTCCTCCAAAGATCAACTTGCTGATACTCTAACAAAGGCTCTACCGAAGTCCAGGTTCCTTGAACTCAAAGACAAGATTGGACTGTCCCCACGTCCATCTTGAGGGGGCATGTTAGAGGATATCTCTCCGGGTCATCAGGAACAAATTTCATTCAAATGGTTTTGTATTTTTCAAATGTTTTTGTATTTTGAATTCATTTCAGTTGTAACTATCCACTAGAGTAGGAAATGTTAGCTGGCTACATTTGTATTTAATCCATGTACATACTTCAGATATTGGATTGGAAAATTATTTTTCTGATCAATTATTTCTATCACTTAGAAGTGCTAGGCAGATTACTGCTTGGATTGAGTACACAGATGTTGCTAAATTGATTTCGGTATGGGCTAGTTATAGACAAATTAAGCCTAAAATTCCTATTCTTGAGGCTCGGGTTGATCTTTCTGAGCATTTTAAGGAGTACATGAATGTTGGTTTCTCGGCCGGTAATGGCCAGGGTTCTGCTGTTCACATTGTTGATCATTGGCAATTCAAAACTTTCTGGTCTCCAACTTCTGTCAATCCTTTAGGATCAAGTGGGGAAGAGAATTGTTTTATGTGCTATTTTAAAGATTCTGATGGTAGAGAAATCCCTGCTAGTTTTCAAGAAAAGAGAGCAAAGATTAGGGAGATGGCTTTGGGGTTTGGTGGATTAGCTGCGTTTCTAATTTCAATAGCTGCGATTGTTGTCATTATTGTTTTCTTTGCGGTAAAGAAAAAGAAGGTTAGTAGCAGAATCTGTAAAGGGAATGAATCAGTGCCGAAAAGATTGTCAATTGCTGATATAAAGGCAGCTACTTTGGGGTTTCATAGAAGTCGAGTCATCGGTGAAGGAGCTTCATCTACAGTGTATAAAGGGTTCCTTCCATCTGAAGGAGCAGTAGCCATTAAGAGGTTTAATAAGGCACAGCTTGATTGCTGCCGCAACCCTTTCATCACCGAGTTTGCTACAATTGTGGGCTGCTTAAGGCACAGAAATTTGGTTCAACTTCAAGGGTGGTGCTGTGAAGGAGCAGAATTGGTCCTAGTTTATGAGTTGTTGCCCAATGGTACCCTTGATAAAACCCTTCACGACAATGCCAGCTCTGCGGTTTTCCTCTCATGGGAACAAAGGGTAAATATAGTTCTTGGTGTTGCCTCCGCTCTTTCATATTTACATGAAGAATGTGAAAGACAGATAATCCACAGAGATGTGAAGAGCTGCAATATAATGCTTGATGAAGATTTGAATGCCAAACTTGGAGATTTCGGTTTAGCAGAAGTATATGAACATAGTTGTTTAACAAGAGAAGCTACTATACCGACAGGAACAATGGGGTATCTTGCTCCTGAGTATGTTTATTCTGGTATTCCATCTGTTAAAACTGATGTTTACAGCTATGGTGTGGTGGTGCTAGAGGTGGCTACCGGGAAAAGGTCCGTAGATGATGATGGTATGGTGCTTGTTGATTGGGTATGGAGCTTCTGGGAGCAAGGGGAACTGATTAATGCTGCTGATTCAAAGCTAAAAGGCAAGTTTAATGCAGTTGAAATGGAGAGAATGCTATTGGTGGGACTGTCTTGTGTGCACCCAAATCATGAGGAAAGGCCTACAATCAACGAGGCAGTTAAGATTCTGAAAGGTGAAGCACCACTTCCTCTTCTGCCAGCGAAGAAACCAAAAGTGGGTTTTCGGTATGCTTGAGGATTCTGAGGGAAGAACAACTGCAACTCTTGATGGAGATAACGGTTCTAGTAATGATAATCATTCCTGGTTGACACCTAGGAGCCAATTCGGATGGGACTAACTCTGAAATTAGTGTCTGAAATTGACTACAGTATGAGTTTTCTTGCATGTTGATAGTGTTCTTGTTGCTTAGACCTTGATTATATATTCCAATGCGTTTGGAAATTGGAGAAAAGTTCAGGATTTTAGATCAGAAATGAGAAGGTTTTGTTTTGTATTCCATAGTACTGAAAGCAAATTACTTTAGCAGACCAATACATCCACTTTGTTAGGGTCTACTGGGTTGTGTCACAGACATTTCTGGTTTATAACAGAGACAAAATGTTAAGGTTTGTAATTGATTTGGTCTGATAATGGCAATTAGTTAGTATAAAAATAGTCATGCTTCTTCCAATTCAAATGCTGCTGATTCCGAAAAAAAAAAATACCATGCATGTGACGTAGTGAAAAAGATAATATAAGAATGATATTCATAAGTTGTTAATTGATAATATAACCGGTGAAGGGTCTAATTCTTGGCCATAAATCCACTGGAATTCAGTGCACTCTGCATCGAAAAGTTGGGATTGCACTATTTTGTATGGTAACAGCACAATTGTTTGTTGGCTCTATTACACCTAAGAAAGATAGCAAGCACAAACCATTCTTCAGCTGGTTCCATTACTTTGTGGGATATACTACAATCATCATGGCGTATGCAATACCTTCAAGGGCTTTTCCAAGTTATAAGAATCAAGTGTTTGGAACCGGGCTATATTGGTGTAATAGCACCACGAGGATTACTTGCAGTGCTATTGGAAGGTTACACTTGGTACCTGGTTCTGGCTAACAAGAACAGTGGTGCCGACGAGGAGGAGCCACAATAAAAAATTTCAATTTCCGACAACTCTAATGCAAATAAATCAAGTTTTTTAATTTTTAATATAATTATAATTTGTGAAATGGAGGGATTAAAATTCGAATTAATTGAAAAAATAGTTAAACACTGTAACTATTTGATTAACATGTTAATCGCCTGCTAAATTGTTGGTAATACAGTTCTATGGTTTTCCTGATCGCAAAGAACAATGTCATTGTCAATGGCCATTATATTTTCAATTAAGTTGGTCCAACGGTGACGTGGCACTTATATTGGAGGCAAAACCAGCTGATTATTTCCCCATGCAAGAAGATGAAAATCAGAGAGAGTGGAGATATCTGACAATTCATACTCTTCTTTTTTACCCCATAACCCAAAAATGTTTTTCCTATTCCCATTTCTATTATCTTTCCAAGTCATCTTTTTTTATTTTTCTCCAATTTCTCCGTAGCATCTGCTTGAATACTTTCTGGTTTTTGGTATCTCTCAAAATGGTCGGTAACTATGGAAAGTTTGTATCTTTTTTTTTTTTTTGGGGAGGTACTTTTAGATTTCAGAGAAGCATAGGTGACAAGCTTTGTTCTTTCAGCGGAAGTACGAGGCAACAAGCTCTTCTCTAAAAGGTTCGCCGCTGCCAAGTTTTTTTTTTTTTTTCCTCTGAAAATGATGGCTAACTGTAGAAAGCTTGTGACTTTTGAATTTTGTATTTTCCTATCTGCACAAGGGCAAGGCAAGTTCTTCTTTCTTACCGGTACCAAGGTGAAATTTTTAAGTGTTTTTTCGGTTTGGTATCTCTGGAAATTGTGGATATATGTGGAAAGTTTATAAATTTTTTGTTACTTCTGAATTTCAGAGAACTCCAGGTTACAAGCTTTGTACCCTTTCCCGGCAAGTAGAATGCAAGTTCTTTGGTCGGGTTGTCGACGTCCTCCAAAAATAAATACCGATTCACCTAAATTAACTTGTAAAAATAGTGGAACTAGGTTGAATCTCAAGAGAACTATAATGATTAATTTCTCAATATTAAAACAAAAGTAGAAAGTAAATGGGGGGTTTTGAATCTTTTGAATTGAAACTAAAAGTAAATTAACAAGAAATTAACAGAGAGCAAAAATATTGAATTAAATAAAAATTAATCTTACCAAACTTCCAATCCAAAGGCGTAAATCTCATTCAATTGTAACTTTGATCATAGACTTAAAAATTAATTTCACAATCCAAGAACTTAGTCTACTTAATCGAAAAAGCCGTAGAAAGCAATAATTCTCCTAATGTAATTGATTCAAACAAAGCATTTAAAATCAAATCTTACTATTAATTTAACTGGGTACGATAGCGTTCCATATCAATTCAATGATAGCATTAAGTATTTAATGAGAATGACCAAGACAAAGATTAACTGATCGAGATAGCTACAATTCAATTAACTTTGCATCTTTATTTCCCTAGAATATATTATGCAAGCTATGTAACTCGAAAAGCCGAAATCACACACACATAAGCCAATTCCTTGCTACTAAAATCAATTATTCATGACAATTACGGATCACAAACTCATGGATAGCAATAGAAAAATCAATATTGAATTAAGGCGTCAAGTTAATCAATACAAATAATTCATAGAAATTAAGAACAAGAAAATAAGAATTACTTAGATTGAAGAAATCCTTGTTGAGTTCAAAGCCTCACAAAATTACAATTGATATCAATTCACCCTTGAATCGGAATTAGAAGCCTAGCTACTCATGTTCTCCATCAAAAACATTGTAAAATAGAAGAAAATAGAATTCTGGAAATATCCAAGCCAAGCCGCCGTCTCTGGAGTCCCAAATGCCTCTTTTATATCATGGAAGGAAGAATTTAACCCTAACCTTACTTCCTCCTTCATTCCCGAAACAAAAACTTCTTATTTAGGAATCTTAGGAATCCTTACGTGCCTTGGAGAATCAATTCACTCGGTGGAGCAAATACTTAATCGGTGAAGCAAGGCAAACTTCCTCTTTTTCTTCACTCGGTAGAGTAACCTTTTACTCTACCTAGTGCCTTGACACTCCACGGAGTGAATTTACACTCCACGGAGTGTTTTGCTCCTGCCATCAAACTTGAAATTTCTTCTCTTTGCTAAGCTATCTCAAATCCAAACTTTCATTCAAGTCCTTCAAACTTTCTTTTCTTCTTTCAATTAAGTCCTAAAAACACCAAAAGTACTTAATTAGACAATTAAAACATCAATTAAAGAAACTAACAATTAAAACAACTAAATTAACATAAAACTATCCTAAAAATATAGTAAAAACACATTAAAAACATAGATAAATTCACATTTATCATTCTTCATTTTCCTTGCATTGTTAGTTTGTTTCTTCTGGATGAACGGTGATATGAATAGATTTATGACTTAATTGATCAGTCGTTTATAAGGAAGAGTTTATAATGTAGTCAGCAAAAGGAAGAATCAAAGAAGAAAATGAGAGATGAAGCGAAAAATAATTTTTGGACTTTGATTTTCCATGGATATGGGAAAAACAGTAGAAAAATTATATTTTGAGAGAATATTTATGCCTATGCGCAAGGATTTTTACTCTGTTACATATGTTTTTTTCCTTTTTCCCTTTTCAGGGGGTTGGGGGTTCATCTATAATTTTGTCTGCTACTGGTAGGTTGTTGACAATTCTCGGTTCCTACCATGGATTTTATGTAGAACAAAAATCTTGAGGTGGATAACATACAATAAATTTTGGTCTTAATTGCATTTGAGCTGCGTAACATCAGTTTGGCCTAATTGTCACAAGCTGTTGCCGCAGAGTTGTATGTTCAAGAGCTTCTTTTGTTCTAATAATCAAAATGTGTAATGGAAAGATAAGGATAAATAATGATGCATAAAGAGGAAATAAAATAAAGATGATATAGTTGTAGAATTCCTAAATCTTTCATCAAACATATGCTCAAGGTTTTGAAATCTTCTTTAGAAGTCAAAATTTTTTGTGGATTTTTCTGTAACAAAGGCTCGTATGGTGTTATCAGATGCAGCAATTTTCTTGAAGAACCTAAAAATTTAAGACTTGGGATTAGTTACTGTATCTGATGCACAAATCTCCTGGATATTTGTGGAACATCCAACAATGCTTTTTAACTGGGAAAATTTCTTTCTTTCTGTCTTCCCTCCTCCTCCTCCTCTGCATGTTTGATGATTTAGTTTAGTCTCTAATGCATTCTTTCCCCCGACCCACTGAATGTTGCTAATGGTTTAATTAGTCGACACTTCAATAGTGTACTGTAATAACTCTACATGTAAGCTCTTGCAGCTGAAGAATAATCGTGACGCAGCAGCCTCTCCATCATTCTACATCTTCAAGTGATTATATCAAGCATTATTAGGTATGCTGATCGCTTTTTGATCACTTTACACATGGATACACTTGCTTGCTTGCTTTGTAGCTGCTGTTTACATTGTAACTAAAGAATCTTTACATTGTCTTTATTGGCACAGTAAATAAAACATAGTAGAATTCAAGTTATGAAGAAAAGAAAAATTTTTGTGAATCAAAGTACAAGTTTCTGGGATTCAAGCACCGTAGAGCAGGTAAAGTTCTCGCTGCAGTTTGACAAAGTAGTTATGACACCAGATTGCAGTTAGTTAAGTGGTGCATGTTCCTACAAATCCAGGAGAAGAACATGCCTCTCTTCAGAAAACGTGGAAGGCCAAGAAAGTTGATGTCAAAGGATATAGCTCTGTAATGTCATGGGGCATGTTAGTGTGTGCTGGGTCCTCACTAATACAGGATAAGAAAGGACATATTTGCCGAGAACGTAGAAGTCAGAGAAAAGGTGTCCCGAAGCAGTATTTGGACATTGCAAAACAAAATTATAGCGTCATAGCTGGACCAGTTAATCATCCTATCTGGAGGTAGAAGTTTGTCTAATGTTCTATTTCCTTCTGGTACTGTTCACAGGGGAAGGTTTGCAATGTGAAGCTTTTGCTATTTATCTGACATAAATATCACTGTATTCTTGACAGTTGCTGTGAAAAATTTGGGGTGGTGGAAGGACTTGCAGCTCACTTATCGAGCAAAGTTGGTGTAGACGTGTTTGAAGGGGTACAACTGCTACCACCAATACTTTCATGCAGAAACAATTTCTAGGATAGATGTTTGGCCTGCTAATTTTGATACTTCTCCTCCAACCGAAGACATTATTCCAACAAACAGAAGGTGGTGTATTCCTTACTGTGATCCTTTTCAGTGTTTTTTCTGCATTATCAAGGTTGCCTCCAACGGCTTTGATATGTTGCAGTCATGAGCAAGCTTTTGGCAACTTGCTGAACCATATAACGAGTGAAGACGTTGCACTTCTGTCAAAATACATTGATGGATGATTGCTTTAAAACTCTTCATGTACCTGATTTAGGATTTTACAACAGGACTAATTTCAGTAGTTAATGTTAAATGGTTTTGTGGGTACTTGAGATCAGGTTCAAGATTAGATGTAGACTATACAGCTGCAGAACGAATTGATGCAATTACCTACCATATTGGTACTCTCAGCAGCAGTTTTGGTTATTAGTATCAGACTTAACATGCAAAAATGCCATTAATATTAAAAAAAAAGTAATTTTATCTATAATATTTAGTTACTTATAATGTTATCTTTAAAATTATCAAAATAGTATAATTTTATCATTAAAATAATGAAATCGTTAGTTTGATCATATTTTGTATTTTGACTGCTTATATGAATATATTATACTATTTTAATTAAATAACGTCAAACTAATAGTTTCGTTATTTCAACAGTAAAATTGTAATATTTTGATAATTTTAAAAATAATATTATACGTAATTAAATATTAAAAATAAAATTAATTTTTTTTAAATATTAACAGTATTTTTGTACATTTGACCTTATTATTATTACTATTTTGGTATTTTTTTTGTTTTATTATTATATTTACTAGTGCAGTTATGCAAATTATATTTGACAATACAAAAAGGGAAATACCAAGGAAAAAAAGAATCCTGGCTTGAGAAGATGCCACGTCAGTGATTTAGTGAAGAAGAAAGAAATTTGATTGGATTTGTAATTTAGAATAATACATAAATTACGGAATAATTCCAAAAGAAAATAATCTTCATGAACAGGAGATAAAAATTCCTTTCCTTTCTTGGAGTCTGGACCATATTCTGCCTCTTCAATTCCTTCTTCTATCTTCCTACACGGTTCAATTCATAATCTTTCCAACCCACAAAATTAAATAACGCTAAATTGAAACTTATGAACGAAAGGAATGTGTTTTAGGGTTCTGTGAACTGAACAGTGAACACCGTGAGGCGTCATTTAAATGAGTTCAGTTTTCTTCGTTTGGTTCTGATCTCTCTCTCTCTCACACCATTTGTGGGATTTTTATTAGGTCCTTTACTTCTCTTTCAGTATGGTGAGTTCGCATTTGCCCCTTTGTCTTCATTTTTCTTTTTGTTCATCTTTTTTTTTTCTTTATTTGTCTGTATTGTCATTTGTTAATTTGCTTATTAGGTTAAATTTTTATTATTTTTGAATTTTGATAAACGGGTGTCGAGTATTTTATATCATTTCGTTGTAGACAGTACTGTGATGAGTATTGAAAAATACATGTAAATGATTTTGGTTCGTTTAGTATCAAAATAATATCTTTTCCTAGAATCAAATTTGGAGAAAAGTGTATTGAATAAATTCTGAATCATATATTTTATGATGTAAAACTTAGACCACACAGGTACCTTTTGGAGTTTGAAATTCTCGGAATTTTGTTTGCTGTCTTTGTTGATTGGTAGGATATCGTAATTTAGGGCATGCATGCTTTGGAAAATTTCTGAAATCGACACACATGTCACTTTTGCGGAATGTGGTACTTGTATTATTAATTTAATCTAAAAGAGCTTTGTATTTTGTGTTGCTGACAATGGTGATACTGGCTTTATCTTCCACTAGATGAGCTTGAGGCTCCTTGTATTGCCTACTATATCATTTTTCTTTTTGGAATTTGGAATTTGGACTATAATCACTCGTTGTGCAATGACTGATAGGATTAGAGATTTGTCAAACTCGATATTGTTGGGTTGTATTGCTTAATAATTCAAAACAAGCTGGCTCAATTGACCAATACTTTCGATCAATATCTATTTTTTTTTATATAAATGTTTCTGCTACTTTCTGGTAGAAACATCTTGTAGTGTAGTTCCTCCTAGGCTGTTCACCAAAGGACCAGTTGTTGCTGTTTGCAGACTCTGTTTGATCCTGCACTTGAATGTTGTTTGTTTAAATTTCTATGAAGCTTCTCAATTTTCAAGTCACGAATAGGTGCTACGCTTGTGGGTTTGTCCTATAATTTAAATTCGTCACAGATTCTTTTCATATTTCTGTGAAGTCTCTTCTTCCCACCTGAGCAGTCAAGTAACAACGTGGGATGGAATTGAATAGGACTGATTGCTTTAATGGTTGGTAATCAGCAAGTGGTAGGACAAGTATTATGATTTGCATGGACATTAAGTGATATGATACATTTGTGTACTTAATAATTTGTTAATTTAGCGGTTGATCAATTTTCTTGTGAGGAAGTGATTTGGGTTATCTCATGTGGTCAGTGGCCCAGTGCTGGAGGAACATTAACTATTTAGGATGCTTAATATCCCAATATTTACACTAACATGCTGTATTAACGTAATTGGTGCTGTAGGTGACTATTTGTCAAACCTGTGGTGATAGTGGCTTCACCGTGGCTTTGATATTTTGTGATGAATGTCAGATTTATGCTGTGCATCAGTAAGTAGTAGTGTTGTTCATTTTAGATATTCAGTAGGTCTAACATTGGCAATAATAGGCAATAGCCTATCAAAGAAACTTGAGCAGTTTGGGGCATCACAACTCAGTGTTATTTTTGTAACTTATGGATGTACTCGATTGACTTATTTCAATGCTGGGAAGAAATTTTATGGATGAAATTTTGAGTATGCATCCCCTCCTTTGAACAAGTGAGGGAGGAGGAGGATGTGGAGAGCTGTTGTTTTGAGCAATGGGTTTCGTAGTGTGATATAAACTTTTGGTTTTTTGTTTTTCATGGTAAATTTCCATCTTGAGTCCATTCTTTATTCTCTCTTTAAACCAGCTATTGTTTACCTGTACTCCCTGAAACCTTTGATGAATATGTGGTATGGCTATGTGAGGATTGTGAGTCAAAGGCCATCAAACTGTCCTCTGTTGACAAGCTTAATGCAGACTGTGAAAGTTTGGGAAGTCTTCCAGGGAAGAAGAGGAAATCTATCACGGAATTTGAAAAGAAAAGGAAGAGAAAGACAGATACTAGTTCATTGAATGACTCAAAGGTTCTAGGACCTGAAAAGAGCTCCTCCCTTCAAAATCTTGCAGTGGGTTGCTCAGAGAATATTGAGAAAGTCCAGGAGTATGAAAGGCAAAAAGGATTTGGTGACTGCAGCTTTGATAAATCTTTTAAATCTCTTAGGAGTAAAAACTCTCAATTGGATCTTGGTGACTGTCAACCACCCAAGATGATTTGCTCTGGTGATGGAGAGAAAGTTGAGAAGCATGGAAAAGATTTACTGAATGCGGACAGCCTCCATGAAGAGGCTCATTTCCTTAATACCAAAAACTCTTTACCGTCTACAACTGCGAAGGCTAAAAATTCTGAGGACGGGGAGATGGAACAGAAGCTTGGAAGACAGAATGCTCTAGGTAGTGACTGCTACAACAAAGAGGCTGAAAGATTGAATGGTTTAAATGAAGGAAGCCTCCATCAAGAGGTTGAGTCTTTCAAAACCAAGAAACCTGAATTGGCTGGACAAGATATTCATATGCTTGAGATAGTTTGCTTCAAAGACAGAGAGCAAGATCAGAATTCTGATGGATGGAACAATTTGTATGAAGGTATCTTTGGTGAGGAAGCTAATCCCTGTGGAATTGAAAACAACCCAAATATTGTGGAACAGAATTATGTCCGTGCACAGCCAATAGAAGAACCGATTTGGAGGTAGGGTGTTTTCTTTCTCCTTTCCAGTTTCCATCAATATCCTCTTTAAGTGTTGTTTAAATGACCATTTAATGCACGAGGGTTTGCTGGGTTAACAGGGGTTCCTTGAACATTTTGGAAAGTAATTGTAGAATGCTTGGACTTGTTGCTCATGTTTCTAACTTAGCTTGCCCTAGAGTTAGCGAAGAAGCGAGATCATTACCAGCAGTCCTTTCACCAGAATTACTTCCTAGGTCCACATTGTGGCCTAAAGGATTTGCCAAGTGGGGGCCAAGTGATGACAGTATTGCTCTCTATTTCTTTCCAGACAATGAAAGGTGGTGCATCAATTGAGCATTAGCTTTTTCTCTTGTTTTCTCAGTTTGATCTGGGCTTTTTTTTTTTTTTTTTTTTTTTTGAACTGTCTGTTTGATCCTTATTGACTTCTGTTTTTAACAGGAGTGAAAAAGCTTTTGATGGCCTAGTCGATGACATGATCTGCCGAGAACTTGGCATGAGAGCTGTTATCCAAAACGTAGAGCTGCTGATTTTCACGTCTACTTCAATGCCAATGGATTTTTGGAGTAAGGCCAAATATCTAGTTGCTGAAAAAGCTTATTCTTCCTCTGGCATATCTATGTACAATCACTCAATCTCTTACTTTTTACATCGATTTGTAGGATTTCAATCAAAATTTTATCTGTGGGGAGTATTCAAGGCAAAGTGGTCTCCACGGGCAGCTGCTGATGCTATTCCTGGAGAGGAGAAAGGCCTCGAACCAGTCATGGGTAGACAGAGTCCTGTTAGTCCCTTAGGCGATGGGAGTTCTAGTTGTGGTTCATTATCTTCTGCACTTTCTCCATCAATGCAATGACCTGGATATAAAAATTTGCTTAGTGGCATATCTTATTTGTTAGTGGCTAGCTTTTCCATTTTTATTGTGCATATCTCCCCCTTTTTTAGCTTTAAAACGTAGAGATGACAGATTTACGAATACGTTGGGATTGAAAAATCTGCGGTTATAATATCATGATGAAGAACTACTTTGAAATATTCTAAAGGGAAGGTAACTTTCCTCCTACATTATACGTATATTATACAGTCTCCTACACCTAATTAGAAAATTAATAGTGTCACGTGTTAAAATAAAAGTCAGATTAAGCAATTGAATGGGACTGCTGGCATCATATTTTACCATAGTTAATAGATTTGAAACTTTGAAATTTTACCAATTCATATAAACACATGTATACAGTAATTTTCCATGATTTGTCAAGCTCACGTAATGATGATGAGTTGAATTATATTATAAATTGAGGATGCAAATGTCACGCCAACCAAAATCTAACTATGAATATTCAATTATTAGTTTGATTTGAATTATATAAATAATGCCAAATGGCTTTTTCTTGCTTGCCCTTTTCCGGTTTAACCACTCCATATGGCTTTTTCGAATATTATATTATTTGATGGCTATAGGTGAATTATGGATTGATTCTTATACTAAAATTTTATTAATTTCTGAGTTGGAAGTGCAATGCATATGCTTCTCTTGAAAACTCCAGGTTTAGAGCAGTGTCCGGCAAATTCAAGGTTTTGTCCCAGTCAACCTGGAAGTGTTTGTGTCGTGTTCTTATTATATATATATATATGCCTTCTCTTGTTCTTCGGAGAGTCTTTTGTTTTTATTTTATTTATATGTGTATAAATCCTATGGTTTCTAGTTTAGTAAAGTCAAGGTAAATGATTTAACAGGATGCCTGTTGGGCTACACAAAATTAATGGGTTTAGTTGAATCATTATTTACTCCCATAATTACTCCTAATTCATTTGATTTCATCAATCTTAAAGTGCAAAGTTTTGATTTTTCTCCGACCATAATCGCATGGTTTAATACTTCAGCTTCAGCTCAATCACTTCACTTTCTGTGCCATCTTTCATTTATCTTAGATTATAACACTGCGGTTAAAATAACTATAAAATCATCAAAATTTTTATCAATATAAAAAAAATTAATTTTACATAGACTGCACAACCGGTCAACTAATTATAAAATGACATGTTGAAGTCGAGTTAATTTCATTTATAATTACTGAACTTATGTTCAAATACACAGAAATAACTAAATAATTTTTTTGTAACACAAAAATCATTGAAATTAGCAATATTATACGCAAAAGTAATCATGACCGATTTTCGGTGAAAATCAATGTCCGAAAGTATATGTGGCATGTCATGTCAACATCTTATGTACATGTAAAAATGCTTGTTACGCCATATCATCATATGTATTGCCACGTCATCATGTCACACATGACAAAACATTCCTAAAAAATTGACACGTAGCAATATTGACACGTCATTTGATGATGTGGCAAAAATATATATTCATATGTGCATAAAGTGTTGACATGATGTATCACATATACTATCCGACATTGGTTTTTACAGAAAATCGGTTATGATTATTTTTAAATATAATATTACTAATTTCAATAATTTTTGTGTTACGAAAATTTTTTTCGTTATTTTTGCATAATTTAGGTATAAGTTCAATAACTATGAGTGAAATTAATTCTGTTGAAGTCATAGTCTCAAAAATCATATAGATTTACGTAAAAAATCGTATGATTTAACCCAAACTAAAATTACATGGATAAAAATTTTGATTATTTTATGGCTACATAAATTTCTTGTGTGACCACAACATTATAACCCTTATATTTATATATCATCCATTACAAAATTCATTGGTTGTGAAGGTGCAGCACAGGTTGAGGAAGGGTAATAAATGTAGAGATTTAATTGCTAACTGCTCAGCCTATTGGTAAAAATTTTGATTATTTTATGGCTTCGTTCACTTCCTGCTGGCCTGCATATGCTGTTGCTTGCCGATGCTATGTGACTAACTCTATGCAGACGAGGTTAAGGCTAGTGTTCTCTCTTATTTATCAAAAGAGAAAAAAAGATAGCTAAACATAATTTTTGATACGATTTTATTCAATTGCTGTATTTTACAAATACATGAAATCATAAACTTAATTCACATTTTATTCTTTTTACTTCCTCATCATTTTTTCCCTTAACTCGATATAATTATTTTTCTCTTAATTTTCTACATATATATCACTTAATCCTTTTTCATACCGCTAATATGCAGCTAAATGCTAATATGAATCTAACACTCTATGCCAGCTCCACATAATCTATATATGAACTATAATAAATTAAGTAGAGCTAAAGTACAATCGTTCTGAGTTTGAACTTATTACTAGTGATTGTTTAGATTTATACAACTCATTTTCTAATATTCATTTTGGATTTGTAAAAAGGTTTATGAATACAACTGCTAATTATCTTGCTAAAACTGTTTATTCTATGTCAGATCTCTTAATTTGAAACTTGTCTTCTCCTCTTATATTATCTCAGTTTTATTAGCTGATTTTTCTTAACGAAATCTCATTTTACTAAAAAAATAGAAATAAAATACAGTTTTTTCCAAGCCAATAAAGAAAAAAAAAAGTATAATCAATAATTTGCATAAAATTGAGTGAATGAAGTGAAAAAAAAAAGTAATTAGATATAAGAGAAAAATTATTTATTGACTTGAAATTTTTACTTGATAAGCACTTTTTTTTTCCCAAATTACAGCGCACACTATATATTTTAATAATTTGGATAATTTCTTAAATCTTGATTTTATCCATATTTAATGTGAATACATATGTTAAAAATCACTTTCTTATTTGTATTAAGTGCTCGCCATTTTTCATTGCCATGCCATTATTTAGGAGTATAATAAGAAAAATACATGTAAATTTAATTTTCTAATTAAAATAACTAATTTTTCTCATTCATTTGCGAAATAGAAAATAGGTTTATCTATTTGAGATGGAGACATATTAGAGTTCAAATTTGTTAGTGCTATTGCAAAGAGTACAACATTATTTACATATAAGAAAGAGAGTCAACATAGTATTAATATCGGCCGGTTCAAATGATCTAACACTTATTCCGAGCACAAATTAATAAATCAATCCAATTCGAAATGGATAATATAAGTAAACTTGTTATTGTTTTGAATTACATGCCACAAGATACATGACAAAAGAATGGTATGAGAAATTCAAAAAAAAATAAAAAGAAAAAGAAAAGGGTCATAAATTTTAATACAGCAAAACTGACCTATCAAATGACCCACCAAGATAAAAAAATAAGAAAAATATGAAATGCCATTAACAAGCCTCCAACTTGCTAACCTACCAAAATACATCAAATTTCCACTATTGCCCTTCTTCTTTTCCATCGTCAACCATGAATATCGAACACAAAATTCAATAAAAAAAATTAAAAACCTAATTATCACTACGCTCCCTAAACTTTATATATAATAAAAAAAACACTAAAAGTCAAAGAAATTATTGAAATTGTTGAAAAGATCAATGGACGGTGTAGGAGAAGTAAAGCGAGGAGATACGAAAGTTGAAGGACTAGGCAAGAAATTACTACCATGAACAATAGGGCTTAAATCGTGAAGGAAGCTCAGCATATTTGGATCCGTCGGCGGTGAAAAAAAGTTTGGTGATATCGGCGGAAGCGCAGCCGGCCCCGGCGATAAAATTCCGGGAAATGAATTCGTTGATCTTTCCATTACTTGACTCATTTCCATTCCATCGAAGAAACTCAAATCCCCAATTGCCTGAGCTTGAGGCATCATCTTCTCTTTCGGTGACTTTGCTCTCTCCATCGACGCAAATCTCGCCGCCGGCGAGATTGCTCCGCCATCATCGGTGAAGGGGTTGGAGGGCGTGTGATAATTAGTGGTGTTAGAAGTCGAAGTAGAAGAAGAAGAAGATGATGACGACGTTGATGATGATGAGCCAGTAAGGCGTTGAACTAGGTTCATGAAGTCATTAGGATTTGTGTGGATGACTTTTGGTGAGACTGTGTAGATTATGACCGGAGGCCGTGGCTGCTGGTAGTTTTGAGGGGGTTGGTGTGAGGGTTGCGGTACCACCGGTGGTTTCTTGATCTTGTGTGAATCTTTGCGGACTTTTAGAGCTGGTGGTCTTGGACCTTGAAGTTCTTTTCTTGGAGATCTGGTAACAGGAAAATCAGATGAATCCATGTTCAACAAGAGGAAGAAGAAGAAGAAGAAGAAGAAGACGAAGACAATAAAGGCATATTATTGTTTTACATGTCAACAATAAGGGTTCTTTATAAAGGGAAGAAGATATAATAATTAATCAGAAAAGTCAAAAGACATACAAATGAAAAAATAAAAAAGAAAAGGGTACTATATAGTAAAAAAAACGCAGTGTATATTTTAGTAGGAAGTAGACGGTTTCGTGGAGCTATGAATGTTTGAACATGTAAAATCCTAACTCTTATGTGGAAAAAGTCATGTGCCACATCAGTCAATAAATGATGATGTCAGATTTTCCACGTAGGAAAATCCATGACCATGTAATTAGTTTTTTCCTTTGCATTATAATAGTTTGGAAGTTACTAAATTCGACCCACATGGTTGTATTTTTTAACTGATTCGGAGCATTTTAGGTTTAATCTCATAGGAGTAGTGCATGTGTGAGACCATAGTAATGGGAACTTGACAAAGTTGCACTCAAGAATGTTGGGTTAGGTTCAGTACTTAGGTGATACGGTGGGACATCGTTAAACATAGGCTTAATGTTCTCAGCTTTCTTTTAACTTAATTACTCCTTTAATTGGATTTAATTTAATTTTCTTTTTAGTGCTTCTCAGGTTTGGGTGAGATTAAATGCGCAAAATTATTAACGGTTGAATTAAAAATAAAATAATTTAAAATTGTAATCTAATGGTGTGTTGTAAACTTGCAAACACATCAAGAATGCTCTTAGTTTTGCTATTTTTTTATATATAATTCTGTAAAAAGTGTCATTTTTCCACTTAATTCTATTACACTAATGTAATAATTAAAGAATGAATTGAATTTGTGTAATTAACATTTGACACTTTACACAAGCTATATACAACTAAGTGCAATTAAATTTCCTTTTTTTTAGCAATATTGCCGTCGTCAATTTTTTTATTGGAGCAATGTCCCTCTTAATTTTTAAAATTTTTATTTTATATATATATATATATATTAGATAGATAGACAAAATTTTCTCTATTAAAATTTTATTTTTACTACATTTTTCTTAACTTATTTCTTAAATTTTTAATCAATGAAAATCTTAATTTTTTAAGCATAATTTATATATTTGGCCCTCTTGATAGTAAATTCTGACTTCGTCGCTGTCTGAAGGTATTTAATTGAATGAAATTAGCCCTTCAACATATGATATATTAATTTTGATATAGTTTACTAATACACATGATATACTTTAGAGGTAAATTTGGGCAAAATTTAAAGGTAAATTTGCTCTTTTACTAATTTAATATGGTGATACGTGTCGGCCATACGTGAAAAAAAAGAAGCAAATTTTCACATGCGGGGAAAGATAATTACAAAGAGCATGGAAAAAACAAATTGAATGTAGGAAAATAAGTAAAAAAAAAAAAAGGCACATCCTGCTTATGTAAGACATGGTGGGAGATGAGTCATGGGGCAAGTTGTCGTGATGCAGAGGCCCATTAATTATCATACAATTTGATTTCCAACCCAATCAACATTTCCAGCGAAAATGGAAAATATCCATTCGATCGCATATCGAATGCGCTTTAACTTCGCAGCAGATTTCTTATCGCACCTTGTTCATGGATTCTTTTCGTATTATTATACTTTGCATTCTGTTGCTCAAAAAATTGATATTTAGCTTAGTTATGATTTAGTTGGTATTTATTATATTCGCTAGTTGTTATTTTTGCGGACTTTCACAGCCTTTCACAAAAAAATAAAAAACAACACTTTTAACTCGAGTGTATCTATTGTTCGATTTCACCCCATTTATATTCTAATTCCGGTTCAACCAAATCACATCTAAGTTTGATATGATTTTTTTTAAATGCAAATTAAATTTATAATTGTTAAAAAAAACTATTTAGGGTTTTTGATTGGCTATGAAATTTATTTTCGTTGATATAGAGTTTTATGTGAAGATATATATTATCTATTCTTGATAAAAAATATTATAATATTCAGCAACAGCATAAAATAGTAGATGACTCAGAAGCTACATTTTTAATTATCAAATTATTTGAATGTCTTTCCAATGAATAATTAATAATGGTTTGACTAATGCATGTTTTCTTCTAATTATTTCCAATTGCTGGGCACTGCCAAAAATGCCAATAATTGGCAACTTTGTTTCAATGGAACTACCAAATCTGCCCATCATCGGCTAGCTAACCTTAGCTTTGCCGGTTATTAGGGTGTGAAATTAGCACAAAATTTATCCATAATAATTAGAGGTGAGAAATTTTCATCCCACAACGAATTTATTTTTATTTCTTCCTAAAAAAATTAAGAAATAATGCATTTTGGGTGTCTCAAGTTATCAATTTTTTTTTTATATTAGATCTATGTAATTTAAAAATTTACATTAGATTTATATATATTTTTAGATCACTAATATTAGTTCCAATTTATACAGAATTGGTGGAATTGAAATGTCCGGTTTATTAATTTCACATTAATTTAATTTAAAATTATTAGAAAATCCACTAAACATATAAAAATTTTGAAAAAATATAAAATTATTTTAGGCATGCAAAAAACTATAATTCATTAGTTAGTTTTTTTTTCTTTTTTAATTTTTTTACATTTTAGTAAGTCTCACTGCATTTTAAATTGAATTCAGGCGAGATTAACAAATTTTGTGTTTCAATTTAATTAGTTTCATCTGAATTGAACCATATGTGAGTAATTCAAAATTCGAAAAGTAGAAATCCAATTTTAATTTTTTAAAATACAGTGATTTTATGTAAAAAAATTATTAAAATTCAGAGATTTTAAAATGTGTTTTTCCAAAAACTAATTTAAAATCCAATTTTTAATTGATTAATTTACGATTCTAACCATTTGATCCGCAAAATAATTTAAATTCAAATTGATTAGATATAAGACCTATATTCATTTTTATTATTTGTAATTTAATGACATTTATGTAATGAAAGTATGGAACGTGAAATACAATTATTTTCATATTATATATCCATATTTTTATTTTCAATAAAAAAAATTGCAATTGAGTTGATTTATATTCATTTATAACTGTCGGTGATTATAGTCAATGATTTATCTTATTAAAGGCCGTAACAATTCAATTACTTATAAATGATTCGTTGATTACTTGATACCATTATTATAATTGCCCAAAATAAACCAACATGCACGCCCGTTTGACGGCTTATTTAATTACTAATTTCCTGAGAAAAAAGTGACAAAAGTAAATTTCAAACAATTCAGGTAAAAGGTATTCAAATGTCTTTCATATTGTCTCAAATAGGGTTAAAATATTCTTAAAGTTTTTTTGGAACAAAAATGCTCAACATTGTTAAATACAAGTTGATGAAATGATATTTTAGTACCGATTTTATAATATCAGGAACATTTTTGTTCCAAAAAAAAATTTTAAATGTATTTTAGCCCCCTTACATTTTTAGTATCTTTTTTCCACAATTTATATCATTTTTACCTAATTACATATCATATCTATTACAATGAAAGATTTCCCTTTTTAACAAAAGGCTAATATATATCTGAAGTAATTTTAAGTTTAACTGTAAACAATTCCTCCATACAGTGGCCAGAAAAATTTATTGAAGAACCCAGTCGATCTCTTAATTAGAAGTTTATTTAAATTCTTGACCTGAATTTGGGAAATAAATAGCAAAGAGGGGTAAAAACGAAAAAAATATGGAGTCAAAGCTGGCAGCATAATCCAAGCTTTGACCAGAACCTAGTAGGGATCAAACTT
The DNA here is from genome assembly GCA_037975025.1 of Excoecaria agallocha. Classification (NCBI taxonomy): domain Eukaryota; kingdom Viridiplantae; phylum Streptophyta; class Magnoliopsida; order Malpighiales; family Euphorbiaceae; genus Excoecaria; species Excoecaria agallocha. Next base: position 15,883,104 of record CM075820.1, read on the forward strand.
GAACTAGAATTAAATAGAAGCCTACTTGAAAAAAGTTGATTGAAAATTCGGGATACAATATTGACTTCAGCTGTGCAAGTAAAGAGTCATAGCTACGATAAATACTGCCATCTCCTTCTTGTGTCTTGATTGGATTAGGTATCTGTTTGTATTTCCTCTTGATTACTTTATTCTTACAAAAGTTTTGTTGACATTTTCCTCAAAATCTTCCCTTTTCTAAGTATTAAATTCAGAGGAGAGAGAGAAGCTTTAAATGAAGTGAGTGCCGGGAGACGGTTTCAACTTTCAACCGGTTTGGTTAAAACGTAGGAAGAATTAATGAGAGTCGTTTTGCCCCGATGTTTTGATTACGAGGAGTTTAAGATTAATGTTAAGGCTTTGTTCGTTGCCGTTCATTCCAAAAAATGTGGCTCTTGTAAAAAAATATTGTTGAGCACAGGTGCTGACTTTGCATCCAAAAACTCTGCAGTGCCTTCGCGACAACAACAGAGAATTGGGGAGGGCTGCCTTCGGTCAGCTTGTGAGGAGGCCTTGTTAGAAAGCTAGTTTTTTGAGTTTGGGTTAAAATCCAAGCATGTTTTCTTAATATGGTATCGGGCCACTAGTCTTTGATATTGGACGTCTCATAGATATCTAGTTTTGCAAACCTGAAAAGTGAAGTTTGTAGAATTGAATATCTGCAGGCGGTCCAATATTAAATACCAGTGACTCTGATACCATGTTAAGAAAATGAATTTAAACTTAACTCAACTCCAAAAATTAACTTGTAAGATGAGAATTTATCAAATCTTTATAAAAAATATTATGCATATGTAAACTAACTCGATTTGAAATACTTGATAGAAAGTAATATATTGTTTACACAACTTCGGTTCCGTAATGTAAACTAAGTCATGGGTTATAAGATATGTATAATTGATAATTGATGCTGTTTAAAATTTTTTGTGTAGGGTTACTAAATTAATGACTGATTTTTACAAAACTTCTAACGTTACTGCATAAATTTTTTAAACTCACAAAGTAATAAGTTTTTTTTTTCTCTAAGTACTAATTTGACGGTCAAAAATTTATGTGAACGAAAATCCATTTGTACTTTACTTTCAAAATGACTGAAAGATGCTAGTCATTCACGATGAATTTCGCAAGAAAAAACAATTAATTTAGGGGTTGCTAATATATTATTTTGTTCTCTTATATTGTAATTAATCATGGTGATTGTTATATATTAATATTGTATTTTCTTATATTATAATTATGTTTTAGATATTATGTGAGAGGAACAAAAATAATCTGAAATAAAATTCAAGGAGTTTCTAGATCAATATTTAATTCATCAGTATTGGTTACGATCTTGGACTTTGGACAGACATTAAATCCAGGTTAGGTAGTTGACCTGATAGAGAATTGAATTGAGGGGACTAGCTTAGTCCGTCGTCTCATTTTATTCATTTAATTAATTTCACATACAAGTATATAAAAATTGAAATGAAAAATTGAATTTTCTCTTTGTTTAAATTTCTTGAAAGGGATGGTGATGTCTGCATTTATAGTCAGACAGGTTTCTGCTGATATTACTTTGTCTAGTTCTTGAATTTTCAACAAAATATTAAATAATGGTATTAAAATTTGTACGCAGTAAAGATATATAAAGTCATTTTTTTGAAACGGCCAAATTGTCACTAAATTTTAAGTTACGTGAAAAATGCCAATTTTTTTTTTTTTATGGTAATCAATCAGAAAATTCAAAATACCATGTTGTTGTCAATTTTGAGAAAAAATTATCCCATTTTGGTAAATTAAAGGCAAAAAAGTGCCTGGCGAATCTCTAAATTTTTGCATTTTAATTATTAAATTTATGAACATTTATTTTGAAACATTAAACTCGTAAAATTAATTATTTGTTGATATTAAACAATCTGTTAATGGATTATGGGAGTGTAATTAACACAAAATAATCAGTTTTTCTCTATATCTCCTTAATTACAACAGTAAGTGATTATATTCAGCTGGATTCTAATAGATATTGAATATGACAGTAACTATATATCAACAAGAAATTCTGCTCAAGTTCAACTTCTAGAAGTACATCACCTCAATAGAAAAGAAAAAAATCTGACAAAACGCGTTAATCAAATTTCATGTATAAAAATATAAAAAATTTAGAATTTAATATTACGAAATAAATATTGAAGAATTTTAATAATAAAAAACTCATAAAGTTCAGAAATTTACATGCACATGTCACCTAAATTAAATGGAAAAATTTTTAAAATATAAAAAGTAAAATTACTCTATTTCTTTGTATTTAATAGCAAAATTGAAAGAGAGAGATTTTGGGATAAAATAATTGCATTTGAAAAGCTTAGATATAAATCGAGACTCAAGACTAAATAAAGACATGGTCTTAACGCGTGTGATGCCTTGATAAAAAATTAAAAATAAAGAAAAACTCAATGATAACTTATATTAAGACGTCGAGATAATCTGTGTGCGTAGAAACTGCAAACTTGTTTGCTTCTTCTTCTTCTTCTTCTTCTTCTTATTTATTTATTGATAATACATGAAAAATAAAATATAAGATGTGAGCTAAGACCAACCCATTAAATGTCTAACGAAAAGGTCCAATATCAAAAGACTAAAAGTCTACTGTCAAAAAGGTTACGGTGCAAAAACTTTAACTCTATAAAATATAGCAAATTCTTTCATAATGCATATACTTGATCTCTCTCTATATATATATTTTTTCTAGCTATCTCGACCGCTAACTTGAGCGTTGAAGCAATAACGGCCGGTCCGATCGGGTTAGTCTCCTTTTTGCAAGTTCTCAAAGCCTCTCGTCTAATTGGGCACCATATGTTCAGATCCAAATACCGCATATTTTATTCAAGTCAACTCTTTCATTTTCGGTTAATAGTTTTTCCTTATCTCATGAAATTTTGATGTTTATCAATTATTATTTGTTATTATCTGTAATTAAATATTTGGTTGTCCCTAATTACAGGCTTATATAGGTTATAAAATATTTTACTTTCACATGCGTCAATTGTCATAATTTGGTTGGGGGTGAAAGCTTTGATTAAAAATGTAAAAAAAAATGACTTATTTTTAAGTCAATTTCAAAACCTAACTTATAAAACCACGATTGTATAAACCTTTATAAAAATAATTAATTCCTTATAACTAATCGATATGAGATACTTGACGTATTCTATGATATTTAGATCTAAATACATATGAAAAACTTAAAAGCCTTAAAAGTTTGTAAAAATAGGACATATGTGGAGAGACTCAATATTAAAAATCAGTGGCCTCTGATAAAAATGTTAAAAAATAGACTCGAAATCTAACTCAATCCAAAAACTAGATTATGAGTTAAGAATTGTACAAATATTTTTAAAAAAGTACTGTATTTTTATAATTAGCCGAAATTGAATATTTAACAAAAAAAATTTAAAAAAAAAATGTCAATAATTGATATTTTAATTAGAATTCAAATCCCATCCTCTCTCAGTGCTAAAAATTGCAGTATCAAAAATTTCAATTTAGGATTTTTATAAAGTTAGAAAATGACATGTCATACGCACGAAACTCCAATTGATTTATGCATTTCATAAGAGGTTCTTTTCAAAAAAAAAAAAACAAAAAAAGCTCTTTAATTACCCTTCTCTTCCCACTTATTTTTTCTGTTGATGATATGAATTAGTAATTAATGGTCTATTGCTTCTCAAATTATTTTCGTCCACTCTTTTCTACCTTTTTCGAATTCAATAAGCTTCATTTATGAATTGTCAATAATCACTGGATGTACATGTATATAACTGAATTGCTATGTATAATTAATCAAACTGTTAAATACCGCACATGGACCGCTTGGTGTTACTATATGGCATCTTATCGTTTATTAATTACTAATATGCCTGATTTCAGAAAACTAAAAAGAATTAGAGATTATAAAATTAGACGATATCATTGGAAGAATTTCTTATATATATATATTTTTGGGTGATATTATGTGCATATTAAAGTTTTTATAACACAAGGAAACTATGTGTACGTATGAGTGAGAGGACTGATAATCAAACTGTGTACCTAGACTCTCTCGAGTAGCCAAGGTCACCTGACACTCGATTTGTCCCCGGATCCGAACAGGTTGCTCAGCGATATCGTTTTAAAGAGTTATATTTGGATAAGAACTAGTAATTACTTAAAAAAGATCAAACCCCTATTTCGAAAATTTAGCTTGATTTTCTACTTAGATTATACATATTCCTCAATGGAAGTCCTATAAACAGTACTAGGAATCCTATTCAGTTCAGAATTCCCCCAATTTAATTAGGAAACCCTGATGATCTTAATTGCCTTTTCAGTTCGTAAGGCCTGCTAGCTGCCCATAAAAAGAAAAAGAAAGATAAATGTATGTAATTTAGACCTTGCACATGTATGATAATATTAGCCATATTGATCGATTTGTCCTGTGCTAGCGGTTGATCCCTTGGCGTCGGATAAAGTATTACTACCTCACCATTACATCCTAATTGAGGTAAACTTTGATCTTTTTCTTATTTAGTTTGTTTGTACACTGCCTTATGCGGTATTCTCAAAGACTTAATTTTGAATATGTAGTCTTCAACTGAGAATTCAAGATTTAAGAAATTTAATCTTTTTAGTGTAATATATGTACCCAATCACAAAATTAGGCTCAACCTATACAATTGAATACATCCATTCCTAACATTTTATAACAATTTGACTTCAAATTATTTGTCAATAAACCAATTAAAATTGACAGAATGGAAAAAGAAAATACTTATATGAAATTGGCAGAGAAAAGTAAAAGAGAAATTAAGCACTCTCTGACAATTAAGGTTTGGTTTATTTATTTTTATTCGTAAAGTTTTCTATGAATTAAAACACAATTCAAGTATAAAACCCTAGAGGAGAGGAAAGACTAATTAACTTGTTAATATTTTTATTAATAGGAATTTAAAAGGGAAAGAAATAGAAAATAAAAGAAAAGAAAAAATTTTTAGAGGCTTCTGGGACTGAATGAAGCAGTGAAATGTGGTAGAGGGCAGTCAAATATTATAATGAAAAGTAAAGAATATGAATATTATTTAAAAAATATATTAATGGAAACAATTCCTAGATACCGTAGCCAGAAAACTTTATTGAAGAACCCAATCAATCTCTTAATTCGAAATTTATTTAAATTCTTGACCTAAATTTGGGAAATAAATAGCAAAGAGGGTAAAAACGAAAAACAACAGGTCAAAGCTGGCAGCATCACCCAAGCTTTGACCAGACCTACTGGGGATCAACTTGAACTAGAATTAAATAGAAGCCAACTTGAATTAAGTTGATTGAAAATTCGGATATAATATTTGCTTTAATTGGAGTTAATTTTACCTATTATCACTGAACTTGTAATAAATTTCATAATAATAATAATTTTTTTTATAAAAATTATTAAAATTTGTAATATATAACAAAATCATTTTAATCGATTTCAAACAAGATAGAAAAATCAAAAAATTCAACTAGCATGTCTGATAATCATAGCATGTATACATAATATTCAACGTGGCACAAATTTAGTGTCTATGGATGAAACTAACCCCTCCGGTTGTGAAAGTAAAGAGTCATAGCCACCATAATAAATAGCATGTATACATAATATTCAACGTGGCACAAATTTAGTGTCTATGGATGAAACTAACCCCTCCAGTTGTGAAAGTAAAGAGTCATAGCTACCATAATAAAGCATACTGCCATCTCGTAGTTGGTCTTGATTGGATTAGGTATCTGTTTCTATTCCCTCTTGATTATTTTATTCTTACAAAGTTCTGTTGACATTTTCCTCAAAATCTTCCCTTTCCTAAAGTATTAAATTCAGAGGAGAGAGAAGCTTTAAAAGAAGTTGGCGCCACGAGACGGTTTCAACCGGTTTCGTTAAAATGTAGGAAGAATTAATGAGGTCGATTTGCCCGATGAATCAAGTTCGTTTTGATTGCGAGGAGTTTAAGATTGATGTTAAGGCTTTGTTCCTTGCCGTTCATTCCAAAAATGTGGCTCTTGGAAAAAAAATTGCTGAGCACAGGCGCTGACGTACATCAAAAACTCTTCAGTGCCTTCGGGACAACAGCAGCAAATTGGGGAGGGCCGCCTTGAGATTTTGGAGATTTTACTTTAAGTTGGGGCATCTCGGTCAGCTTGTGAGGAGGCCTTGTTAGAAGCTAGTTTTCTTAGTATGGTATCAGGCTACTAGTTTTTGATATTGAACGGCTCAGAGATATTCAATCTTACAAACTTTGAAAAATGAAATTTGTAGGATTGAATATCGCTGTCCAACATTAAATACTAGTGACTTCGATACCATATTAAGAAAATCAATTTAAACTAACTCAACTCTAAAAATTAACTTATAAGATAAAAATTTATCAAATCTTTATAAAAAAATATTATATATTTGTAACTAACCAATTTGAAATAATTGATAGAAAGTAATAATATATATATATATATATATATATATATATATATATATATATATATATATATATATATATATATATTATATATAGTTTACAAAACTTCATTTCCGTAATGTAAACTAAGTCATGGATTATACTCCCTCTCCGTTTTTTTTTATGTGTCATTTTTGAGTAAAATCAAAATTTTATTTATCTGTCACTTTTAGACTTTCAATGTATTTTAATTTGCCTTTTTCAATTTATTTTTCTTTCCCTCAATAAAGTTAGAACCAATCAGATTTGATAATTTAGTTTTTAATTATGCAATTTAATACTAAATTTAAGTTCATTTATTATTTCTTAATTCTAGTGAAAACAATAAAAGTGACTGATAAAAAAAACGGGAGGGAGTAAGATATATATAATTGATAGTTGATGCTGTTTAAATTTTTGTGTTAGGGTTACTGAATTAATGACTGATTTTTACAAAACTTCTAACTTTACTGCGTAAGTTTTTTAAACTCAACAAAATAATAAAAATTTTCTTCCTATAATTACTAATTTGACGGTCAAAAATTTATATGAACCGAAATTCATTGGTCCTTTACTTTCAAAATGACTGAAGATGCTAGCCATTCAATTTTGCAAGAAAAACAATTTAGGGGTTTTTAATATACTTACTCCCGATTTTTTTTTATTAATTATTTTTTATTATTTTCATTAGACTTAAAAAATAATAAATAGATTTAAATTTTAATATTAAATTACGTGATTAAGATTAAATTATCAAATTTAATTGGTTTTGATTTTATTGAAAAAGGAAAATAAATTGAAAAAATAAATTAAATTATATTAAAAAATTTAAAAATGACAGATAAATAAAATTTGAATTTTACTTAAAAAGTGACAGATAAAAAAAAAACGGAAAAAATATTATTTTGTTATCTTGTATTGTAATTAATCAGGTGGTTGTTATATATATTGTGCTCTCTTATGTGAGAGAAAAAAAAAATCTGAAATAAAATTCAAGGAGTTTCTAGATCAATATTTAATTCATGAGTATTGGTTACGATCTTGGACTTTGGACAGACATCAAATCTCAGGTTAGGTGGTTGACCTGATAGACAATTGAATTGAGGGGAGTAGCTTAGACCGTCGTCTCATTTTATTCATTTAATTAATTTCACATACAAGTATATAAAAATTGAAATGAAAAATTGAATTTTTCTCTTTGTTTAAAATTTCTTTGAACGGGATGGTGATGTCTGCATTAATAATCAGACAGGTATCTGCTTATATTACTCTGTCTCGTTCTTGAATTTTCAACAAAATATTAAATAATGGTATTTGGATTTATACGCAATAAAAATAGTCCTTCTATTTTCTTTTATTTTTAAATAAAATTTAAATTTTATTTATCTGTCATTTTTATAATTATAATATAATTTAATTTTTTTTCTCAATTTAATTATATTTTTTTAATAAAATTAAAATCAATTATATTTGATAATTTAATTTTAATTAATTACGTAATTTAATACTAAATTTAAGTCTAATTATTTCTTAATTATAATAAAAATAATAAAAATAATAGACAAAAAAATAGAAGGAGTATATAAAATCATTTTTTCTTTTGAAACAGACAAATTATATAACTTAATTTTAAGTTGCGTGAAAAATGCCATTTTTTTTTTTATGATAATCAATCAGAAAATTCAAAATACCATGTTGTTGTCAATTTTAAGAAAAAATTATCCCATTTTGGTAAATTAAAGGCAAAAAGGGCCGGCGAATCTTTAAATTTTTGCGTTTTTATTATTAAATTTATGAATATTTATTTTGCAACATTAAACTCGTAAAATTAATTATTTGTTGATATTAAGCAATCTGTTAATGGATTTATGGGAGTGTAATTAACACAAAATAATCAGTTTTTCTCTATATCTCCTTACAATATTAGTGATTATATTCAGCTGGATTCTAATAGATATTGAATATGGCAGTAACTATATATCAACAAGAAATTCTGCTCAAGTTCAACTTCTAGAAGTACATCACCCCCCAATAGAAAAGAAAAAATCTGACAAAAACCCGTTAATCAAATTTCATGTCTAATTAAAAAATAAAAATTTATAATTTAATATGCGAAATAAATATTGAAAAATTTAATAATAAAAACTCATAAAGTTGAGAAATTTACAGGTACGTGTCACCTAAATTAAATGGAAAAATATAAAAAATATAAAAGTAAAATTACTCTATTTCTTGTATTTAATAGCAAAATTGAAAGAGAGAGATTTTGGGATAAAATAATTGCATTTGAAAAGCTCAGATATAAATCGAGACTCAAGACTAAACTAAGACAGAGTCTTAACGCTTGTGATGTCTTAATAAAAAAAATTGAAAATAAAGAAAAATTCAATGATAACTTATATTAAGACGTCGAGACAATCTGTGTGCAGAAACTGCAGACTGTTTGCTTCTTCTTCTTCTTCTTCTTCTTGTTATTATTAATATTAATTTTATTTTCTAATTATTTATTATTATTTGTTATTATCTGTAATTAAATATTTGGTTGCCTTAATTATAGGTAGGTTATAAAATATTTGGTTTTCCATGCGTCAATTGTCTTAGTTTGGTTGGGGGTGGAAGCTTTGATTAAAAATGTAAAAAAACTGACTTATTTTTCAATCAATTTCAAAAACCCACTTGTAAAACTACGATGGTATATAACTTTTATAAAAATAATTATATTCTTATAATTAGTCAATGTGAAATAGTTAACATATACTGTGACATCTAGATCTGAATACATATGAAAAAATTTGAAGCGTGAAATTTACATAATAAGATATTTGTGAAAAAACTCAATATAAAAAACCAGTGGTTCTGATTTTGATATAATATGAAAAAATAGACTCGAATCTAACTCAATCCAAAAACTTGATTATGAGTTAAGAATGTTACAAGTATTTAAAAGAATTACTGTTTTATTATACTTAGCCGAAATGAAATATTTAATAAAAAATGAAAAAAAAATTGTTTATAATTGATATTTGATCAGAATTCAAATTCCATTCTCTCAATTTAGGGTCTTTATAAAGTTAGAAAATGACATGTCACAAGTACGAAACTCCAATTGATTTGTGCATTAATTTCATAAGTGGTTCTTTACAAAAGAAAAGAAAGGAAAAAAGAAAAAAAAAAGCTCTTTAATTGCCCTTCTCCTCTTCCCACTTATTTTTTCTGGTGATGATATGAACAGGACTTTTTGATAAATAGTGTTTTTTGGAAAAATATTTAGATTTTTAGGGTTTTTTTTAAACTATTTAGGAAAATGGTATTTTTTAATATACAGTATGGGGCCCACCCCCCTCTCTATGCCCCTCTCTCACTCTCCCTTTCTTATCCCACTCTCTCTCACTCTCCCTCTTTTATCTTATATTTTTATACACCAATTTAAAATTTTAACACTATATTATTAAATGTAATTTTTATTATTTTAATAAGATTTAATTATTTATTTTTGCTTAAAATGAATATAATAGAATAATTATAAAAAATTATTTTTTAACCACAATAATTAATATTTTTTGAATTTAAATAAAAAATAATCAACTAAAATTATGAAACAAAAAAGCATATTAAAAATTATTTATACTCTAAAAAAATTAATTGGAGAGTCCGACAATATTCGTAAAAATTAATCAACCTCATAAATTTAAAAAATCAAACCAAATATTGAAAAATTATAAACAACAACAACAACAACAACAACAACAACAATAATAATAATAATAATAATAATAATAATAATAATAGTGCACACATCATGGGAAATTTTTTTTATAAATAATGTAATTTAAAAAAAGTCCCCATAATGTGTGCACTATTATTATTATTATTATTATTATTATTATTATTATTATTATTATTGTTGTTGTTGTTGTTGTTGTTGTTGTTGTTGTTTTTATTTATAATTTTTTAATATTCAGTTTGATTTTTTAAATTTATAAGATTGATTAATTTTTACAGATACGGTCAGACTCTCCAATTAATTTTTTAGAGTAAAAATAATTTTTAATATGCTTTTCTATTTCATAATTTTAGTTGATTATTTTTATTTAAATTGAAAAATATTAACTATTATGGTTAAAAGATCATTTTTTATAATTATTATATTATATTCATTTTAAACATAAAATAAATAATTAAATATTATTAAAATAATAAAAATTATAGTTAATAATATAGTATTAAAATTTTAAATTGGTGTATAAAAAATATAAGATAAAAGAGGGAGAGTGAGAGAGTGGGATAAGAAAGGGAGAGTGAGAGAGGGAGGAAAGGGGCATTATGTACGAGAGAGAGAGAGAGAGAGAGAGAGAGAGGGCTCCACACTGTCATTTTCGCTGGAATTTCCAGTGGAAATGTGAAAAAATACCACTTCCCTAAATAGTTTAAAAAAGACCCCAAAAACCTAAAGATTTTTCCAAAAAATACTATTTATCAAAAAGTCCCAATATGAATTATTAATGGTCTATTGCTTCTCAAATCAATTTCGTCTACTCTTTTCTATCTTTTTCAAATTCAATGAGCTTCGTTTTTTAATTGTCAATAATCACTGGACGTATATATATACCCCTGAATTGCTATGTATAATGAATCAAACTGTTAAAGACCACACATGGACCGCTTGGTGCTACTATATAACATCTTATCGTTTCTTAATTACTGCTCCATCTGTCCTATTTAAAAAAATAATTTTTACTTTTTTACGAAAATTAAAAAAATAATATAATATCTCAATTTCATAAAAAAATTATAGTAATTGACAAAAATACCTTTTTATATTTAAAAAAAAATTCATGTAATTTTAATTATAAGAAAAGAATGATAAAAAACAGAAATATTAAATAAAATATATAATAAATATGATATACATGTAAATTTATTTTTCAAATTTTGAAAATGACATTTAATATAAGATAAAATAAAAATAGTAAAAATAATTTTTTAAAATGAACGAATAAAGTATATGCCTGATGTCAGAAAACTAAAAAAATTTTAGAGATTATAAAAACTAGACCACATCATTGGAAGAATTTCTTAGATTTATTTTTCTTTTCTCTCTCTCTCTCTCTCTTTTTTTTTTTGTGATATAAATGCATACTAAAGTTTTTATGCGTATGTGTGAGGGGACAAATGAAGGTCCAAAGCCAAGGCTAAGCAATAGTGATGGTGGAAAGCAACATGACCTAAAAGTCGAAGGAGAGTAATTGTGCAACTGAGAGTTCTTAGATGCCCTAAAACGTAGGTAACCGCCCAGTCTTTTATCCTCACTCCAATCTTACTTCACTTGCATTCAATACAAGACCTAATAAGTCTTTATCGACAACTTTTTCGATAACATTATTGATATCCTTTATGTGTTTTTCTTATTGCTTCGTTCCTTAAATTTTTTGTTCGTTTTCTTACACTTTTAGATTTTTTTTGATAGGCCAAAGGATATTATTAAAGAAGGCTAGCAAAGCCATCGCAAGAAAGAAACAACAAAACCAATCAGCAAGGACAGTAGCAAAGAAAATAACTGGGCTGTTAACAGGGAGGACAGACAACAGTATAAAAACCCGCCCAGCAGAGACCAAAACATAGAAATTCCAGAAGCCAGAACCAACATGAAATCCACCAAATACTTTCAGATGAAACGGTTCTAGGCAACCGACCAAAACAGAATCACAGAACCCACCCAGCAATCCACAGAGCATGAACAGGACCTTGGGATTAACCATACCCTGCCAGCAACTTAACAAACACAGAGTATCCCAGGTAGCGCCCTCAAATTGAAAAACCCCCTTCCCTGCAAAACGTCTTCATGAACCAGGGAACTCCCAGTAAAAGAGGTCTTAGACCAACCAAGCTACAAAATCCGCAGATCTGTGGACTCCTTGCTTAGCAAGATAATCAGCAATGGAGTTACATTCTCTAGGCTTGTGACAAAAAATACTTTACGAATAGGCTTCAACAAACTATCAATCCTGTTAAAAATTCTGGAAAATTTCCAAGGCCTTTCCAAGCAAAAAGGTTGTAACCAAGAAACAACATTAGAAGAATCCAGCTTAAAAATCACTTCTTTTTCCTCTTGAATTAAGAAGTCAAGAGAGCAGTGTAAAGCTCTTTCAACAGCACATAATTCAGCTTGGTTAGCTTCCATAGATCCAACACTACAAGAGAAAATAGAGAGGAACTTTCCTTTGCTATTTCTAAGCACTCCGCCAACTCCAGCAGGGCCCGGTTTCCCAAAGATGATCCGTCAGTGTTCCATTTTATAGATGAGATGGGAGGGGGTGACCAAGGTAGGAATATCAGTAGTGATAGATGGAGAGAGAGATGAATGAATATGAGCATAGGCTGACCTTACAGAGAATTTCCCATTTGGTACATATCTCCAAATTTTCCTATCATTTCTGGTGAGTGAGAGGTAGAAGCACTGCAATAACCCCAGCAAATCGTTCAGCAAAACATATTCCCAAACCCACAAATTTCTTTTCCATTTAAGGGACCATGTCCATTTCCCATCTACCCACACACCACAATCTTTTAAGAGAGCATCAGGATGTAGAGACAAAGAATAGAGTCTTGCAAACCTCAACTTAAGGGGATCTTCTATAATCCACGGGTCATGCCAAAAAAGCATTTGTCACCTCTCCCAACCTCAAAACAAATCCCATTTGCATCACTTGAAGAAAAATGTTAAAACTAAGGCAAGAGTTGAAGGCTTTATATGAGATGCGTATTTATTAAAGGAAGCAGGTACATTTTGTTCACATTATTTTGAGCCACATGTGATCACTCGAGAAAGGAAAGTTCCTTATAATGACGATGGGAGTGAGCAGATTGATGATGATAACTTATCTATTTTCACATATGCCGGCCGAACACATGGACGCTCAACAAGAAGAATATTAACAGACAAAGAAATGGAGGCTGCTCATGGTTACATTTTAGTGAATTGCCAAGAAATTCAACCTTTTGTGTGGTAAGTTTAAGTCATATTTGAAATTGGGTGTGTTCTTATTCTCGGGGATTAGAGTTTATAGCTAGGATAATTTACAATATTTTTAGCCAATGCGAGGAATTGTTAAGTAAGCTCATGCCAGAAAAATCACAGGATGACATCAATAAAGAGATAGAAAAAAACTTCCCACATTAGTTTGCAAATTATGTAAGTTTTTAACTTACAATATAAGGATTATTTAAATAAATTACTGTTAAACTTACAATATATTATTATATTTATTGATTTAATTTCATTTTTTTTATTATGTAGGCTTATGAAAATAGAATAGAAAATAATCTTATATGTGATCTTGCGAAAGGACCTCTGCGAACTGTTAAATCATATCCAGTCTATTTCGTTAATGGATATAAATTTCATAAAAAAAATTATGGGCATAGCATGGCAACAGTAAACAGTGGGGTTTGCATACAAGGGAAACTAATGGATTATTTCGACAAAATTATTAAGATATTTGAAATTGAATATCCTACATTGCCGATAAAATGGTGTGTACTTTTTAAGTGTGAATGGTTTGATCCTACAGTTAACATTGGAACAAAAGTACATAGTCGATATAATCTCATTGAAATCAACCAGCGGAGAAGATTTAAATAATTTGAACCATTCATGTTGGCAATGCAAGCGAGCCAGGTGTATTATGTCCCTTATCCCAATTTAAGACGGGATAAGTTAGATTGGTTGGCAGTCTGTAAAGTAAAATCAAGAGGTGTTTTTGAACCTCATGCAAAAGGAGAAAGCAAGACAAATGAAAGTGAAGCATTTTAGGAAGAAGACCCGGATATACATGAAATAAATGCATCTTTTGAGAATGAACCTTTAAATGATCCAAAATAATGAATTTGTGAAAATTTTATCAGGAGAGGATGATGAATCCATTGATGGAAAGAATTCTGAAGATGAGCCCAACTTTAGTTCTGAATGTTCAGAAACAGAGGATGATTTTAATGTGCAATTAAGTGATGATAGCAATTAATTTGAGTACGTTTTATTTTGTCCTTTAAGTAATCCAAATCTGTGTATTATTGCTACCAATATAATATTGTTATATATGTTTTAATCATATTGTTCAATTACAAGAAGAATAATCCATTTCTTTATTTTTCAGGTACAAAATATGTAATGGCCTCAACACCGGGTCAGCCGTGAATAGTACTTTCCGACAGTGAATAGTATTTTCCAAGCCTGAAAGGACACCCGAAAGTCGAAAATATTTTATTGGACCATTTGAAAGGAATAGTTATGGCGAGTCTATGGTTGAAATTTTAAGTGCATTTGAGGTCAAATAGACTTTCAAAAGTCAAAAATACGAAAAAGGTAGCGAGTCAATTTCCCTGGTAGGAAAAGGGACTTAATTTTGCTTAAATAATTAAAAATAGTAAACGAACTCCGAATATTGCCAGATTTTGCATGCCTACATGAATTTTTATGTAGAATATTTTGGTATTGAGAATGGAATTTTTCGGTGACACCGGTAGTTGTCGAATCGGACCGATAAGTTTGAATCGGACAGATAACGGACTCTGATTGAGCCAAAAATTTATATCCTACCTATTTTTGATGTGATAAAAATTATGGAATTAAATTTGGAGTGATTTGGAGTGAGAAAATGGTAGAAATCATTTTGGGCTTTGAATTAGGTTGTTAATGGGCTTTAATTAATTTAAGCCCACTAACTTGACCCAAGCCCATTTCACCCAAAAGAAGTGGTATAAAAAGAGGGAAAATTCTGGAAAATTCCAGCAATTTCTTTTTCTTCTCCACGTCTTCTTCCCTTGGCCGAAATACCTTCTTTTTCTTTTTCCTTTGGTTTGTTCTTATTTCACTTCAAATTACTCTTAGTTTCTGTAAGAATTCTGAATTGAATCTCATTCTATTTTCATTAACACTAATGTTATTTATACAAAGAAAAGCAAACAAAGTTAATAATTATAGTCCCTAATTAGCTCCCTAATTTGCTCCCTAATTAGCTCCAATTACTTTACAGCTGTATTCTAACACTCCCCCTCAAGCTGGAGCATAGATGTTAATCATGCCCAGCTTGTTACAAAGGTACTCAACCCGACTCCCATTTAAAGCTTTTGTAAATATGTCTCCTAATTGCTCGCTAGTCTTCACATAACTGGTGGAAATCACATTCTCTTGAATTTTCTCACGAATGAAGTGACAATCAACTTCAATATGTTTAGTCCGTTCATGGTACACTGGATTAGAGGCAATGTGTAGTGCAGCCTGGTTGTCACACCACAGTATTGCTGGTGAGGAAACCTTGAATCCAATTTCTTCTAACAAATGACAAATCCACATGACCTCACAAGTAGATTGAGCCATGGCTCTATATTCTGATTCCGCACTTGATCTGGAAACAACATTCTGCTTCTTGCTTTTCCAGGACACAAGATTTCCACCAACGAAAACACAGTAGCCAGTAGTAGATCTTCTATCAACTTTTGATCCAGCCCAATCGGCATCGACAAAACACTCAATACAATTCTGTTCATGATTTCTATATAATAAGCCCAATCCTGGAGCCCCTTTTAAATAACACAAAATCTGTTCCAAAGCTGCCCAATGTTTCACTGTGGGCTCAGACATGAACTGGCTTACAATACTAAAAGAATAGGCAATGTCTGGTCGGGTTACTGTGAGGTAATTGAGTTTTCCAACCAACCTTCTATACTTCTCAGGATCATCAAAGAGGTCACTATCATCTTTAGTCAAATGAACATTAGGAGTCATAGGAGCATTGCAAGGCTTAGCTCCTGTCTTTCCTGTTTCTCCAAGTAGATCAAGAACATACTTTCTCTGAGATAGAAAGATTCCATTCTTACATCTGGAAACTTCTATCCCTAAGAAATACTTTAGCTGGCCCAGATCTTTTGTATGAAACTTAGCCTGCAAAAAAGTCTTGAGAGCATTGATTCCTGTATAATCATCTCCTGTGATGACAATATCATCAACATAAACAACAAGGAGGATCACCCCAGTGGTGGATTGTTTGAAAAAAACTGAGTGATCACACCTACTCTTTTGTAACCCAAACTCTTGAACTACCTCACTAAACTTGCCAAACCAAGCTCGAGGACTCTGCTTCAAACCATACAAAGATTTTTTTAGATGGCATACCTTTTGATACTCCCCCTGAGCAACAAAACCTGGTGGTTGCTCCATATATACCTCCTCCAAAAGATCACCATGCAGAAAGACATTTGTAATGTCAAGCTGATGTAAAGGCCAATGTTTCGAAGCAGCTAAGGAAATGAACAAGCGCACAGAGGTAAGCTTTGCCACTGGTGAAAAAGTATCTGAATAATCAACACCATAGGTTTGAGCAAACCCCTTTGCCACCAATCTAGCTTTAAGGCGAGCAATAGAACCATCAGCATTGCATTTTATTGTATAAACCCATTTACATCCAACTGCCTTCTTGCCTTCAGGTAGAGGAACTAGGTCCCATGTTTGATTATTTTCCAAAGCCTGTAACTTCGTAATCATAGCATTATGCCAGCCCGGATGAGATAAGGCTTCCTTAACTGTCTTAGGTACAGAAACAGAGTCTAGAGAGATAATTAAAGAGCTAGAAAGAGGGGATAAGTGTTTATAGGAAATGAAATTGGCAATGGGATATTTAGGAAGAGTGCACTGACGTTTACCTTTGCGAAGACTAATAGGCATGTCAAGGTCATTTGGTGAAGGATCTGATGACGAAGAAACTGGTGCGGGGCATGTATCTTGATGCTCTGATCTTCTGGAATACACTTGTATGATAGGAGGCTTGGCTGGAGGAGCCAAGGGTACAACAGCCTGATCAGTCAAAGAGTCTCCAACTGCTGCTTGCTCAATGTCAGGAGAACTAGCTTCAAGTGACCCAGAACTAGGTTCCTCAGCTGAAACTGGAGAGTAGACATGGTAAACTAGCCAATCATCTTCTTCCTGAATCTGTGTTCCAGTCTGTGATGAAAAAAATGGAATTTGCTCACAAAAACTAACATCTGTTGATACTACATATCTTTGAAGATCTAGAGAGTAACACCGATATCCCTTTTGAATTCGAGAATAACCCAAGAATACACATTTAAGGGATTTAGGATCTAGTTTTGTAAGTCCAGGTTTCACATCACGAACAAAGCATGCACTTCCAAAGATTCGTGGTTCAATTGGAAACAAAGATTTGGTAGGAAAAAGGATGTTGTAGGGAACATCACCATTTAGGACTGTAGATGGCATACGATTGATCAAAAAACATGCAGTAGCAACAGCATCTGCCCAAAAGGCCTTAGGTACATTCATTTGAAATAACAAGGCTCGAGCAGTTTCAAGGAGGTGTCTATTTTTTCTTTCAGCAACCCCATTTTGAGCAGGAGTATCTACACAGGAGGTCTGATGAAGGATGCCCTGTTGGGTCATGTAACTTTGGATAGAAGCTGACATATATTCTTTAGCATTATCACTACGCAATATTTGCACAGACACATTAAATTGGGTCTTAATCTCAGCACAAAACGCAGAAAAATGAGCAAACACCTCAGAACGGCTTTTCATAAAATAAATCCAACTCATTCGAGAAAAATCATCAACAAAAGTAACAAAATATCGAAAACCAGTTTTAGACACAACTGGACAAGGTCCCCAAATATCAGAATGAACTAACTGAAAAGCAAACTCAGCTCTCTTATTTACTCTAGGACTCAATGAGCTTCGCTGGTGTTTTGCAAAGTGACATGATTCACAATCCACTAAAGTGACATCAGAAAACTGGGGGCATAACTTTTTCAACACTGGCAGAGAAGGATGGCCTAGTCTGCAATGAGCTTCAAAAGGAGAAACAATACTAGAACAAGCAACTGATCGAGGTACCCAAGAATCCAAAATATAGAGCCCATTAGATACATGCCCTTTACCAATAGTCTGCTTCGTCATAAGATCCTGAAATAAACAATGATTAGGAAAAAAAGAGATAGAGCAATTGAGATCTTTAGTAAGACGACTGACAGACAAAAGATTAAATGCAAGACTAGGTAAGCTTAGTACAGAAGATAAGGTAATGGATGGAGTTGGTTTAACAGTTCCCGACCCTTCAATGTCGTAATGGGATCCATCAGCTATAGTAACAGGAGATGGTGGGTTGTGAGATTGAAAACTGGAAAAGATTTTAGGATTACCTGTCATGTGATCTGTGGCACCAGAGTCAATGATCCATTTGTTTGAGGATGAAATGAGACACTTTTTACCTGACTCAGCAGAAGCAACAACTGGTGAGGTTTGTTTCTTAGATTCTTGATACTGGGAGAATTGTGCATATTCTTCAGCTGATATAGTGACGTATTGTTCAAAGGAAGAAGCAACAGCCGCTGTAGCAGTCTGGGTTTTTTGAGTTTTATTTTGAAGTTTCTTGCAGTACTTCTTTGTGTGTCCAATTTCTTTGCAATAGTAACAAATGACATCACTTCCTCCTCGATTACTATTTCTTCGCCAAGCATCATTTCCTCCTCCTCTGGCAACAAGAACACTAGATGCTTGATTGGATGGTGTATTCTCAGTACGTAACACCCTACTGAATACCTCTTGAAGCGAATTAATCTCAGGACTAGAGAGGATTTGAGATTTGGCAGTCTCAAATTCAGATGGTAATCCAGCCAAAAAACTCATGATTGCCATTTTCTCTCTTTGAGCTTGTTGTTCTTTGATGTCGGCAGTAAAAGGTAAAAGGACATTCAACTCCTCATAAGTCTTTTTGAAATCCATAAAATAAGTTGTAAGGGACTTGGCTTCCTTTTCAGTACGATAGAAAGCTTTACAAACCTCATACATACGAGAAATATTTCCTTTCCCAGAATATAAAAATCCCAAATAATCCATTAATTCCTTTACCAATTCACAGTGATCTATCAAACCAAGGACATCATTATCAATGGAGTTTCTAATTTGTAAGAACAGCCGGGCATCATCTCGTAACCAAGATTGTTTATGCTTAGCATCAGTCGGAGGATCATGGGTCAAATGATCATCTTTATCAATACTAAGTAAATAGATCCTAATGGTTTTGTTCCATTGTAAAAAATTAGACCCATTCAATTTATAATCTGTAATTTTATTAAGGGTGGGAACTACCTCAGTGATTAACTGCCCTGTCCCGTCAGACATTTTTCCAGCCTCCATAATAAAATACAACTAAGCCAATAATACAATAAAAGGGCCAAAGGGAGCAAAGAGGTAGAGAAGGAAAGAAAAAACCTCTGCCAATGCCACAAGTTCCAGCAATTGAAAGGAATAACCCAGTCACAAAAGCACCAGAAACAGGCTGGAGATGAAACCGAGAAGGGAGCAGAACCTTCAGAGGAGACCAACTACCACCAAGAGAGGAGACCACCCAAACAGACACCGGAATCTTACCGGAATCAGCGACGCGACGCCGGAGAAGAAGTCGGAGCTTCAACCACCTCTGCACGCGCCTCCACGCGCCGGAGCGTGACAAGTCGCCAGAAACTTCAACCGGCGCGTGAGCGTCACGCGCAAGGAATCCAATCACCGTACTCCGGGAAAAGGCCGATCGGGACCTGGCGCACCTTTCTCCGCCGGCGGTGAGACAAATCGATCACCGGAAAATCTGACCTTGAGAGGAACAGAATCCGTACCCAGAAAATGAAACCCAGAAAATTTCCAAACGAGCCCCAGGCTCTGATACCATGTAAGAATTCTGAATTGAATCTCATTCTATTTTCATTAACACTAATGTTATTTATACAAAGAAAAGCAAACAAAGTTAATAATTATAGTCCCTAATTAGCTCCCTAATTTGCTCCCTAATTAGCTCCAATTACTTTACAGCTGTATTCTAACAAATACTAAGTAGAAGAAAGCATCAACCAAACAGACCTGTAGTTCTGAACGCTCACTGTCATTGCCTTGTATGACCAAATGATCAACAGCTGGATCAACAACCCTATTCCAGGGTCTCATGGTGAGAATCCCAGCAAATAAAGCATATAGATCTTCTCCAGCACCCAATTTAACACTATTTTCCTTTATTGAATTTGCATCAGCAAATATCAGTGCCTGTGGGAAAATCATACACAAGAATGTCAGCCTTTAGCTGTAGACAATGTAAAATGCAAAAGAAGAATGAGAAGGGTATGCTTTCAATCAAGCAAGAATTTACCTTCCAAAGAGAAGCATAATTAAATCTGGTATTGAAGTCAAGTTCTTTGTAAAGTCCATGATCCAAGAGAATTAATTGTGGCTTTCTCTTGCCTATGCAAAAGTTAAAAAAGCTGGAGTATGAGGATTTGATTAACCAACTACACATTCCAGACTACAAAAGCTTCAAAGAGAAGAACTTTGTGTGGAGTAGTTTATGTCTTAAGCGCTGCCAATCAAAATATAAATAAACTTTGCACTGAAAAGGGTTAAATGAGGAACAGGCATTGGAAATGTCTATATTTTGAGATGACAAAAGCTAACCAAACGAACTTCAAAACAAATCCCTCACCCTAGCAAGTAACAACAACTAACAAGTAACAACAACAACAACAAAGGCAGGAGAGCATTGTAACAACAATAAGCCATCATTTCGAACTGTCAAATAGTAATGAAGCCAGATTGAAGAGAAGGGGGGAAATCGCTTTCCTTCTTCTTTTTCTCCTTTTATTTTTTTTTTCAGGAAAAAATAAAAAACCAAATATTGGTATTCAAAAAATATTGAAATTCAATTTAAGTGAATCCATTAAAAGTTTCCGGAGTTTGCATAACAATTGTCTAACAGATGCACCCAGTTTTAGTAAAATAAGACCTAGACAATTATAGATGAAACAACGTACAGTAAACTACCTGCAGTTAATTACTTCTCAACAGTTTTACCAGTCTAATCATGGTAGAGACAAAATAAAAATAAAGAGTGTCCCACTATACAAAACCTCCTCCATTACAGACTCTAGAAAGTCAGATCAGATAAATGCAGTACTCTTGCATTTTAGCACATGATATCTGAATCAAAATGAAATTTAACTATTGCAAAAATAAAAATGAAATTTTAGATGGCAGGGTAAGTGGAGACATATGAGAGATCGTAGATGGCAATTCGGCATAAAATACCTAAAATGCTTCTATTACTAGAAGGCATGGGGCGGACTAGCAAGTTAGCAGCATGTGGGTCACAGTGCACAAACCCGTGCTTAAACATCATCTCAGCAAAAGCTTGACTAACCTGCAAAATAAAAAGTGCATGCAAGCAAAATTACTATCTCAGGGAACTCAGAGTCACAAGTTGTAGCTCAAACTTCTGTTGGCTTTATGCAGATTATGCATATATTTCAAGATACAAAAGAGATACATACATTTGAAATTATCAAAAATTATTGGCTTGAGAATAATTTCCCGACCCTGTACAAGATCAGTAGTAATGTCTAACTAACGTCACAGTAACATGTCCATACTCAAGCTATTTGTTTCTTTGCTTTACAAAAAGCTGGTATAGTAGCGTCTGTTCAATAAACAAAAAATGGATAAAGTTCTGACTGCCAAGCAACAGTAGAACAGTTTATATATAATGACTGGCTGTCTTATTGCAAAATGATAAATTTTGAACTATATCCAAATACTCTTTCCAGAACCCTACCATATATGCTTTCTTTCAAGGGGCAAACCACTGAAGGCAGCAATTGCTATTGACCATGCAATTTCCTATCAAACAAATCCTGTCATATCAAGGCCATCATTAACTTACCAATTTTGCAACTTCATGAGGCTGAATTCCAAGTCCTCGAATGCCCTTCACATCATTCACTTGTGCAGCATCCATAAATTCCATGACCAGCAGCTTTGATGTACTTAAATTCCAAAAAACCTTTGGTACATAGACATATTCGGCAATATGAGGGGACATCTTCTGAAAATTGTGGACACACTTCTCGCTATTCTTAGCTTCAATCAAAAAATCTAGTTCCTGAAGGTTACATGCATTGCTCATTAATGTCCATAACATTGAATTCACAAAAGCATGTAAAGAGATAACAGAAGCAATGTGTACTAGGTATATCACCAATCAATCTTCTATATAACAATTGCACTGCAGAACTCCATTTTATTACCATGTGGATAATACAATTAGGAACGGTAAGCAACATAAATTATTATTGGTCGAACTTAGCATCATTAAAAACTACAGTCAGATTTCATATAATAGATAGACATTCATCAAAGTTTGTTTGGAAATATTTTTAAAAAGACTTGCCCACAAACAAAAACTCTTAAAAATTCCAAAAAGAAAGGGAAATGTTAAACTGACTTGCCTTTGGCACACTCTCACGCATTTCGGCAACCAACCATCTGCACATGGAAGCAAGGAAATTTCACTTAACACCAGCTGCTCATAACCAAATATTTTACAGTTATTGTAGAAAGAAGAAAGGCATGTCTGTGAATGTAAACAGAACAAAGTTGCATCCTCATATAGAACCGGAATTTGAGTGCACATGACATTTTCATTGCATCCTTAGATGCCAGATGTCCAAGAAATAGCCAAACTTATGGTGGCACTAAACAATCAATATTAAACTTCATTCCACGAACTTCACCTTTAATTCCAATCTAGTTAAATAAGAAACTATAAAACGAGCACCTGTAGTCAAAAGAAGGGAAAAGCCGGTGCAGGGTGTTCACTATCAGTTCCACACTAGCATGATCTGCAGCCGCAGTATCTGTCATGTGAGTGTGCTGAACCTGAATATCCAGAAGATTAAATTGCAAAGTTTTGCCTAAATACTCATATAAATGAAATCAAATTTAATTCCACCTAGAAACTTAATTTTGCGTATAGTGACAGAAAAGAAACCTTCACAGCAACTTTTTGGCCATCAGTTGTCTGAGCAACATGAACTTGGGCCAGAGAAGCACTTGCTATTGGCACAGGATCAAAATCAACAAAAATCTGTAGAAAAAAGTACAATTCAGGACACTAGACTCTCAGAAAATAAGTATTAGCATCATCGATGCAGTAGCATGCAATATTGTACAAGCTACAAACCACACATGATATTAAGTTAAATTGAATAGACACAACCTAAATGGAATAAACTGCCATATTTAGTGCATGCATCATGCTTTGCAAGGAATTCCCAAGAACAGACGTACAAATGGTGCATACTTTATCTGGGGTTTCTCCAAGCTCTTTCTTGAAAACCTCACACACTTGATCATATGAAGAAACAGGACATTTGTTCAGCATGGACTCCCTCATAGTATGGACATACTCTTCAGGTATTAAATATTCCTGCAGAATACCATTATCATAGAATGCGACCCAATAACCAACTCAAACAGCAATTTTAATACACAAAGCAGATACTAAATTGAATTAATTGGTACTTAAACAAGCATATTAGAAACACACCAGCTGCCCAATGTGTTGACCAAGCTTGATATATATTCCTCCATTTCTGAAACACAGTTCCCGAAGCTTATTTGCTGACCTCAGGTGAACCTCATGTTTGACATTAGACCTCTCAACACTTCCCTCTGGAAGTCCCCACAATGAGTACTCATAATCTAGCCATTATGCACAAATGGACATATTAGAGAGACAAGCTTGAAAATTAACATAAAAGGAATAACAGATAAAATTATATTCCTAATCCTACTAAACATGCCACATACATTAACACTGTCGAAATAGTTAAAGAAGCCCCTCCACCATGTTTTGTTAAACTTAATTCAAGTTTTTCTCTACCTTGTAAATAGGAAATGAACTAGAAATAACAAAAAGAACAATGCTGTGCATCGATTCCTAAGTAACAGTTTATAGCATCCATTGAGCAATACCATATGAAAAATAAAGCCAAATTGAAGCGTTGTTCTTTCCAGTAACCAAAAAATGAGAGCATATATTCTTCATTTTGCATTACTTTCAGTAGCAATATTAAATAAAACAAATAACTAAGAAGAACCTAATCTAACTCAAAATTCAGCACCAGTTCTGAGTAGAAAACTTCAAAAAGCGCACCACAGTAAAACTTTAGCTCTCAAATCAAGATAAGCATCAAATCGCATTTACGTTGAGTATAATTTAAAGATCAAGGCTAAGTTTCGGAGATACCAAAGGCAATGGAGGCCGCAGTTACGGCGTCGCGTACCAGGCGGACGGGGACAGTGGTGCAGAGCTTCATGGCCGTAGCCGGATCTTCGGAAGTGGCGATGTTTGCAGCCGCACCACCGGTGAAAATTGCGGTGGCCGCAACGGCTAGTTTTGTTCGAGTGCGCCATAAAGATCGCGTTGCCATGATAAATTTTTTCCCTCTTTCTCTCCGTCTGGTTTACCTGTTGTTCCTGTCGTGTAATAATTATAACATAACATGATAGAATGGGCGGGTAGGCGCCAACCGGGCACTAGAACGGCTGCGTATTGAAGAAATTGAGGTTGGATCGTTATGGGCCACAAGTAAAATATGTTGAATTGAGTGGGATCATGATTTAATTTTAAATAGAGCGCTATTAAACATGTCAAATTTATTATATTACTTTTTTTAAAAATTAATTAAATATTAAAATCAATGCAAATCTTTTCATTTCTCAATTTGATCCTTTCTTTCCCGAAGAACTATTAGCACCAGTTCTACATTTTATCTATGTGGACCGAAGAGAAAAGGCCTTAACAAGAAAAAGATTATCCGTAAGAGAAACAAGTAGACCGGCATCTTTCAAATATATAATATGAATATAAAAATAATATTATATAAAAAATACAAAATTATAAATATATAATAAATGAATTATGAGGACGTTATAAATAAAATTATATTGTACGAATCAAACGAGTTGAAATGAATTTAAAATATAATTTTATTAACAGATTGAGTCAGATTCATAGATGTAGTAAAAATTTTACAATCTGGCCAATCTTATATGACCTTAATAATATTCAAAGGATTTGTTTATTTATTATTTTTTTTTTTTTGCAATTGGGCTAGTTGGGTTAATTGGGCTACAAAGTAAAATCCATATAGCAGTTAGGCTCAGTTTCTAAATTATGTTTTTTGGCCCAAGTATTGAGGCACAAAATTTGCAAGTGAAATGGGCATTCCAATGTTATTCAACTTTTTTTTTTGGGGGGGCAATTGGACTTTGTCTCGAAATTAAGAATCTTAGGTTTGAATTTTATTCGAATCACTTATTATGAATAAAATATTTTTGCTTCACTGCCCTTTTTGTGATATCATTTTGAATAATTTCTTCCCGAATTTGCATAATAAAAATAATAAAGAAAAAGACAATATCTCCATTAAATTGGCATGTTTCACATAGAAATATGTCGACTAATTTCAGTAAAAGTGAGCATGGATCAGTTAATTGGTCCATTAGCAATTTTATTAAATTATTTCATTAATTTCAATTAACCGTTATATCGATTTCGATTTTTAACTCAATATTTTGGTTAACCACTAAAAAATTTTAATATATAAGTTTAATAAATTATACAATTTGTAATATTATTTTTAATAGTTAAAAATGCTCCAGAAATGAAAAAAATACAAATTAAATACAATATTCATTAAAAGAATCAAAATAAAAATAAATTTTACATAATTAATTATAAAAATTAAATACATTCAATATGAAACCAACAACAAAGTGCTAATTATGCACATATAATAATAATTAGAAGAAGAAGAAGAAGAAGAAGAAGAAAAATAAGAAAAAGAAGAAGAAGAAGATAATTTTAATATTTATTTACTAAAAATATGTATTTTAATAATATTTTATAAAGTTATATATCATTAGATCTAGCAAAATTGATCCAAATCCATAGGTCGATCCAAATTCACCCAAAAAAATTGATCCAAATCTAATATAATCCACATAAATATTCATTGGGTCAATTCAAAATTGACCAATTTTATTTTTCAACCCAACCCAACCCAACCTAATACCCAATGAATCAATCCAAAATTAATCCATTTTACTTTTCAATTTATTGGGTATTAATCCAATAGGTGTTTTCAAAATTTAAGACCTTGACTCATTGGATATTAATCCAATGGATGTTTTACGTGGATTGTCAAAATCAACCCAATGGGTGTGCCATGTGGGTAACCTTGCAGTGTGGTTTTGAAGTATTAGAAGAAGTGAAGAGAATGTGAGAGTGAGGATGTTCCTATCCTTGGGGGGCTTATTTAGTGCAATAAGAGGATGTCCACGTCAAATGTTGAGTCAGCAAAGAAAGTGGGGTCCAAGACAGGTCATAATTCGCGTGGACAAATGGGGGGAGTGGGTGGTTCCCACACGCTAAATTTCACTTCATGATTGCCCACCCCCTCTTATACTTTGATTTTTAGCAAGTGCCACTTATTGGTCCTTTTCCTTCATTTTTTTTATATTGGATTTATTATTCTTATTAAAAAAATTTCCCTAAATAAAACCGTAATTCAGAGCACCATATTATTATTAAACTAACACCATCTATAATCATTTAATGAAATACAAAATTTTATTAAATTTTAATTTAATAGTCCATACACTAATGCATGCATACACTAAATTAATAGACAAAATGCTATTTACATATTGAAATTTAAACTTAGAAAATACGATTTTGGAATAAAAATTATGCCACTACTGTTAAGTTAATTAACAACACGTAATAATTAGATTATTATTATTATCAACATTTATAATATTTGACCCTTATAAATATTTTTTTATTGAAAATAATGATAAAATAGGAAACTGCATAAAATATAAATATAAGAGTTGAAATTACATAATAATGGGTAACAACAAAAACAATAGGCCATTTGTGAGAATCCATCATTCATGTGTCGATTTAAATCAACCCAATCCATTAATGATCCATATTTTTTAACCCATTAATGACCCAACTCAAACCCGTCCAACCCGCCTATTTATCACCTCTAATATAATAATATTTATAAATTACACAAATATTGAAAAATATTAATGTAAAATTTAATATATATATATATATAATCAGTTTGGTTTCAAATCGGTTAACTGTCTGTTTTTAAAAATAAAAACCATAAATCTGAAATTTTGATTTAATTAACCTAAAAATCGATTTAATTTCGGATCAATTTTTCAATTAACCGAAATTTTGATTTTTTTTCTTAGCCCTAAATTTCAGCTGCTATAAAATGTAGTTGAAAAATCATAGCTAGACGGCCTGTGCTCTACTCATGCCCAAAATCAGGGTGTGAAGAATGTGTCATCTCCTAATTTTGTCTTCTGATAATTATTTATTTATTTTTTTTGAATTAAAATATAAAAATAAATTAAGCCGAACTTAAACCCATGATGAGGTTTAATCCATTTAATTTATGAAAATAAATATGTATTGAATTTTGAGTTTTTCTTGGGACTTTTATATAGAAAATGTGAATGTGAAAAATATTTATAAAAGTGGTATATTTTAGGAATAATTATTGGGGTGGGATTTTGTTTCCAACCCGTAGGTAGTACTTATGGAATCAGTAGGTGGGACCTGCCGGTGAACCAAATCTCCCTCATTGAAACCGTAGGTAGTATGAATAGCTGGGACCCACATTTGTCCCTTTCCTTTCTTCTGGTTGAATTACATATTATATATCATTATTATCATTTGAACTTTATACAATTATTTACCATATTCATTCGTTGTATTGTTTTATTTTCAACATAATTATTACTATTGCTAGTTAAATTATCTTCAATATTATATGTCGTATTGTAATTATCTCTTCAACATAAGTGAATAGATATTTTGGGTATAAAAAAATGGGGAATGGATTACAACATAGTAATAATCATGTTGAAGAGATAATTACAATACAATGACATATAATATTGAAGATAATTTAACTAGCAATAGTAATAATTATGTTGAAAATAAAACAATACAAAGATTGAATATGATAAATAATTATATAAAGTTCAAATGAGAATAATAATGTGGACTATGTAATTCAATAAAGTTTCGTAGCTGCAATATAAGGAGAAATGAAAGGAACAAACGGCAGGCCCCACAGTGAGGGAGATTTGGTCCACCGGCGGGTCCCAACTGCTGATATCGTAGGTACTATCTACAGGTTTAAAATAACACCCCACCCTAATAATTATTCCTAAAAACACATCACTTTTATAATATTTTTTACATTCACATTTTCTATATAAAAGTCCCGTTTTTCTTACAGATTATATATTTTATCCAGTATAGTATTCTATCATTTATTTAATTTATCTATAAAGTTCTCGTAAATAAAATCCACGTCAATCCTACTAAGCATGGCATAGAGCTTGCTTGCGTTCTACCTTTCATGTTTGTCAAAAGGTTACATCCTTCATAACCCAAATAGCGACTCGTTTGATAATCAATTCAATTACGCACCAACGAACTTGATGGCTAGTCTATATTAGAATGCTACCCCTATTTCTATTTCTATTTCCATTTATTCAACAAAAAATGAAATAATTTTAGGTTGATTTTAAGTGGTTCAAGTTAATTGAGTTGCACAATTACAAAATGAAGCCTTGTTAATTAACCCTTTTACACCTTCAAAGCACCATAAAGTAGCATCTTTGATGACTCAATTAGCGACTAATTGAGTTCTAGTCAATTCAATAAGTTCACAGTTCATTATTAATTAACTTCATGCCCCCATTCAGTAAGACTAATCAAACAAAATAATTATAGATTCAGATACAATTTTCTTAATATAACTATTCTATATTTCAAATTTACGAACCAGATTAATATAAATTCTTATTGAATAAACTCATAATAAATGTTATTTTAAATTATTAAAAAATATTTCATGCTCGGAATTTGAATTCAAAATTTTTAAATTTCAAATAAAAGAAAAGAAATATACTGCTTCCATCACATTTTAAAATGTTATTTTATTTATTTTATTTTGTTTTATTTTAAATATCTTTTTTTAAAATTTGAGAAATATGTTTACATATATATCTTTATTTATTATATACTTTATTAAATATTTATTTTTTTATCAATCTCTACTTTTAACTAGAGTTAAATGAAATTTTTTAAATATAAAAGAATATTTTTATCAATTACTATAGTTTTTTTATAAAATTTAAGTATTTTAATTATTTTTTTTTTAATTTTCGTAAGAAATAAAATATTATTTCATTTTAAAGTGGAAGAGATATTAGATATTAGTTTCTGGAAACCTATTCTATATAAACCATGGTTATTAAACTCGGGTTGACTCGGACGGTCGGACCGGTTGAACCGTGACTCGGCAAGCAATCCGAGTCGATTCAACATGAAAATCGGAAAGGGTAAAAACTCGGATTGACTCGGAAAAAATCGGGTTGAACCGGTGACTCGGTGACTCGGACCGGATTCCGGTTCAACCAAAAAATTTTGCATTTTAAGAAATCAATCCCTAAATTTCCAAAAAATATAGTGATATAATTAAAAACATAAAATTTAAAGATCCTATAATGTGTTCTTTTAACTAAATCCATAACAAATTATTATATATATTCAAAATATACAAAAACAATGTCTATAATACATATCTAAATGTAGAATTGAATCACCATAAAATTTTTTTATGTTTAATCCTAACAGTAGATAATTTTTTTAATTATTATTTTTTATATATAAGAGTTTATTATATATAGATCGAAAAAATCCTTTGATAGTAATTACAACTAATGAATTGATAATTATGATTGAAAATTTTGAAACGATAGAAATCTTTGAATATATAATTAGTTTATAAGGAATAAAAAGCTAGTAAGAAATTGAATTAAGTTTTGATTGCTTAAATTGCATGTTAATGGAGCTGCAATTAGATATTGATAAGCATCATCCAAGGACAATTAATGTTGACTAATTAAGCATCACCATATTGCAATTGGTATATAAGTAGTATACAAATAATTTTAGAAACACAACTAACTTTGTTGGTGTTAATATTTTTACATTGATATTTTTTAATTAATAAAATTTTCAATGTCTTTTGATATATTATATTTTTATTTTTTTATAAATAATTATATTTAATAAAAAGTAAAAACTCCGAGTCGATCCGATCCAACCAATTGACTCTTGACTCAGTTGGTAGACCGAGTCGATCTCCGAACCGATTCTGAAAACATTGATATAAACCACTAATTTCTCCGTGTGTAGTTCGTGTGGACGCCTAGGGATTAATTAGAAACCCATATATGCGTTATCCCTTCGTGAATAAGGGCCACAAATCCATAATTAACGTTGTGCCCCCTTTCATTAAGACTAATCAAACAAAATAATTATAAATTGAAATACTCTTTTCTTAATATAACTATTCTCTTATTTTTGGCGAAAAGAGGAGAGCATAGCTCTCAAAAATAACAATTAGCGAGTATAAAAAAACACCAACTAAATTATGGCTAAACCAGATATCAATTTCTCAAAAAGCAGAATGCAAGGTATGGTAACACAGAAAGAATCCGTAAGCAAGATGCGATAAGAAAATCCGCTGCAAAGTTGGCTTATTTACGGATATGGAGAAAGGAGATGACAAGAAAATCTTTCGAATTACGGCCGATATGTTTGAACCATCTCTTTGGCTCTTCGAACCATAAAAGCATACCCCATTTAATAATTAATATAATGATTCTATATTCCAAATTTACTTATAAGATTAATATAAATTCACAATAATATATTATTTTAAAATATCCCATGCTCGGAATCTGAATTCAAAATTTTTGAATTTCAAATAAAAGAGAAGATATATATATATAATTAAATATTGAATTATTATATAGGAGTTTCTAGAAACCTATTCTATATAAAACCATATCTTAACGTCTAATTTCTCCGTGTGTAGTTCGTGTGGACACCTACAGATTAATTACAACCCCATAAATGCTTTATCCCTTCATCAATAAGTAGAGGGCCACACAAATCCATAGTTTTGTCCATGATTTTTAATTTTAATTTTAATTTTAATTTTAAGTTACGTGTTCTCTTAAGGCATGGCGAGCTTAAAGGAGGTTCCAAATGGCTAATTGTAGTGAAATAAATCCTTAATTATTTGTATTTTTTGGTAGCATATGGAAGCTTCCTATTTGTTCCTTGTATAAGGACAAGTGACAATAAGTATTTTATCTTCTTCTAGATTATTCCTTTATTTGTAGAGTACTTCCAAATCTTGCTCTATAAGCGAAACGAAACTTGAATGTCATTGTTTCAAATAAAAATAAAAATAATAAAAAACTGCAACTAAATTGATGGTTAAGGATCTTGGGTTGGAGCTAGTTGAAGCTATTAGTTACATTTGGACGGGAACAAGGAATTATATAAAATCTCAATTCAAAATTAAAATTAAACTTTATTGTATAGATTCTATTCATACCTTTATTTACAAATTGAATCAATAATTTAAAGCCATGTCCAAATTTTACATTATTATTATTATTATTATTATTATTATTATTATTATTATTATTATTATTATTATTATTATTATTATTATTATTATTATTATTATGATGTCAAAGACTGAAGGATTTTAACAAAAATGGATTAAGAATGATCATAAAACGGAAAATTTTCAAAAATTTGTCGTGTGGAAGCGAAAACATAAGGAAAACATTTTTTGATTTAGAATTTAGGGCCGGAGTGGGTATTGTGGTCCCCGCAATGAAATTTTTCTGTTCCAAAATTTAGTAATTATATTTATATCATTTAATTTTCAATTATATTTAATTTTAGTTTTGTTAATTGTTAAAATTTATATTAATTTGATGTGTTATTAAATTTAAAATTTTTAATTATTAAATGTTGCATGTTAATTACAATTAATTTGTTAAATATTATATTTTAATAAAAATTAAATTAAAAAAAATTATTTTTAACAGGAAATAGAGACGAAAATAGGAGAAATTTTTTCCTCGTAATCTAATCGGGAGTGGGAACAGAGAATCTCCGCCCCTGGTGAAGCAGTATGTTAGGTGGGGAGCCCTCCCCATCCAGCCCTATGATCATCCCTCAAATGGACGACATGCATGATATGGCTGTGGAGAAAATCCGGAATAAGTCAATATTTATTTTGACTCTTACAATTCCCGGCGGCAGGCGGCTTTAACTGTATTTCCCAATTGCCATATGCAGTTTCCTAACTAATTAAGACTGCTTGAATGATCTATTCTAGAAGAAAAACATCATCTTTCACAAGAAATCCCCAAAAAATGTGACTATTGGACTTATATTAAAATTATAATAATGTGAATCAACTGCCCTTTTTCGGATTTTGACTCTAAAATTAAACTAAGGCTGCTTGGCTTCTTCACCAACGCCAATAATAAATTAATAATCAATAATTTAAAATAAATAATTTATTTATATTAAGCAATATGTATACAATTTGAACAATATATAATTAATGATTTTTTTTTAAATTCTATTTACAACTGAAAAAGCATGATGAATGATGCTTATCTTTTTATGTGCTTTTCATGCCTTGGTTTATGCCAAAAGCGATGACATAATAGAGGATTATTTTTTTAAAATTTTTATTATATATTTTTTGTTTTATTTTATATGCTGAATAAATATCGTGTCATCTTGTTTTCTGGATTAAATTTAATTAATGGGTTTTTTATCCTTATGGGATCTTTTTAAGTTGATGCAAAAAGCATTGACATGAGATATAATTAAAATTATTGTATAAAGTTTCCATATGTCATCACTTTTGTGGAGTTAAAAGGGATTAAAATTCTATGAAATTACTCAATTTAATAGTATATATCATAAGTAAAATATTAATATTTAAATTAAAAGACATTATGATATTAAATTAACAATTTTTAAATCATTAATTAATCAGTCCAAAGCTGTAAAATATATATTCTGATTAAACATTTAAATAATTAAATCTGTAGATAAAAGTTGAAAAAAATAGCTTTTATATATTCTTGAATTATGGTATTATTCTTGAATATGACTAATTTATTATTTATTATTATTATTTTTGGGTCAGAACCCAATATTTAGTATTATTCAAAACAATAATTTTCAACTCATAACAAATATTTAAAGTTCCCATGATGCTGCATTGAATTTTCAAGATTATTTCCTACTTTCTTTTTCACATTTATATTGACCCTTGCTAGGATATACAAGCCACGAAGAAGTTTTTACGCGCTCGTATTTATATATACGAGCACTAGTAAATTACTAAATTATTATATTTTTAAAGATATATTTTAATTTAATGGTCTATTTTTTTACACAATTTTTTCTATATTATGCAGAAATTTTTCTTCCAATTGATAATGTAAAAGAAAAAAAAATGACTTAATCATATTAAAAAAAAAATCCAAACATGTTTCAGATTTTTAATTTTAATAATTAGCTGCACGCAGTTCTAACCAAATAGTAAAATATACATAGCTTGACATTCAAGTAAAAAATAAACCACTATAACAAAATTGCCAAATTGTGGGAAGAAAATTCCGGATAATTTAATGGCAGTTCGATATATTCATACTGAATTTGTTTTCAGAACGATAACTTAAATTGGAAAAACTAGAATAGAAAATTTACAAATAATTAAAATAAAAATATATCGAACGAATCGAATTAAAAATTGATATCTTTAATTAAAATATTTTTAAATTAAAAGCTGTTCCTACACATGGATAGCACATTCATCACTCACCAAACTATATACCTGTCATCGACATCACATATGTGCATTTCGAACTAAATTAGGGAAGTTAATTTTGCACTGATTAATTATATTAATTTGACACGGAATTTCAATATTTGTAACATTTTTTCTATTTAAAAATAAATTTATTGTATTAAATATGCTTTTTAATTAGTGAAATTCAATCAAAGATGGATTATATTTAAAATTGAATTTTACTTCTGATATATATGTAGGGAAACTCGGACAAAAATAGGTTATTATTCAATCAATTTGACGTTCATGTTGAAAGTAAAAAATCTATGATTTAATGATGACAAGTAAAATGCATAGTAAGTTCTTTGCGATCACCTGCAAAAATAAATAATGGACCGGTGAGTTTCTGACAAGGAAATCTCCGACGATCAAGTTAGGATTTCTGTGTAAAAGAGTAAGAATATTCAACAAAAAATGTAAGTAACCGTTTCATACCTATTTTTTCTCTTTTTATAGGAGGAGTTAGCACAGGAGATAATGGGAGGAGTTTTTCGTTCTTTTCGGCCATTAACCAATTTTCAAAGATTCTTGAGAAAAACGTGAATTAGTGGTAACTGTTTGTTCATCGTGGTGGAGTTGTTTTCGAAATACGTTCGTAACCGAACTATGGCTCGGTAAGAGAGCCAGGGAAAGTTGAGCCTTTGGTTAATTCACGAGGTCCTCATTGAGCTAGGTGCTCGGTATGTACGGGACCGTTGAACTGGTCCATAAGTTCAATCGTTATCATATATAAATAAGAACATGAATCTAATTTCTTTCAATTTAGTATATATAATTGGTACAAATAATTTCCATCCCTTTTATTTATTGTAATTTAATAATGGCGATCCTATACTGCTAAAAAAACAGTTTAGTACATTGACACCAATTTTACTGTTAAAAATATTTTTTTAAAAAAAAATCATGATGGATTACATAATTGCAAGAGGGATCGGATAAAAAAGTGACCGACCAAGATAAAGGTAGCTTAATTGGTTTTTATTATTGTGATTAAAAGGTAAATAAGTCAAATTTGGTTAGTGATAATGCTCAACGTTAATATTTATTGATTGGGCCTGTATCGAGCCCAGTCTTGAGAGCCTCCACGCAAGAAGCCCAACATGGCTCGAGACAGAAATTCCTAAGGCTTAGCATGTGGACAAACAGACGAGCACGACAGCCAATAGAATGAGATTGTCTGATCGGACAAGACAATGTTTATTCCGCAAGTATACCTCTAACGCGAGCCTCCATCCTATTCGCCGTCCGCTCCGCATCATATCATCACAAATCTACTATGACACCTTGATATGCTACCCAAGTGGTTCTCAATGCCATCTATAAATACCAGGTTACTTCATATTTCAAATACATAGCACTCTCAGTATTCTATTATTACTCTCTCTCTCTAAGTCTAAAGCCGATTTAAGTATAAGGGTGTTCGTGTTCAGTCCGATTGGTCAAACCTTTCTTGCAGGTTCTAAATACCGCTTAACCAGACCGGATCTCACTATCTCTATGCAATGCTCCATTGTTTCGACCACCATAACTAGCTATATATA
Organism: Excoecaria agallocha; assembly: GCA_037975025.1. Taxonomy (NCBI): domain Eukaryota; kingdom Viridiplantae; phylum Streptophyta; class Magnoliopsida; order Malpighiales; family Euphorbiaceae; genus Excoecaria; species Excoecaria agallocha. The sequence continues at coordinate 15,918,886 of CM075820.1, forward strand.
TATATATATATATATATATATATATATATATATATATATATATATATGTATGTATGTATGGGGATGGATAAGGGAATAATTGAAAAGAAAAAAGAATGAATGAATTATATTGATTGATTGGTTGCATTCCAAAGAGTAACTACCAACAACTAAGAGATGAATCTAATCATAGCTATTAGAATTTTCTTTATTTATTTTAGATGATGAGAAAAATACAAAAACGATTAATTTAATTTAAATAAAAGAAAACACAGAGATCCTTTGTTTTGAAAAATAAAAACTCTCATAAAGATTCTCAATGACAAAGTTTTGCATGTGATCACATGATTTTAATCGTCGGTTCCACCATACCCGCTTCACTAGTTTTTAAATCTAATTTTGTTCTATGCTTATCATATGGGAGTCATGGGCATGCATTACTAAAAAAAATAATTAATATATATTAAATTTGAATTTTAAGTAATTGAAAGAAAAAATTTTAATTTTTTAATAAGTATATTCAATATAAATTTAAATTAAATAAATATTAAATGTTTTTTCTGTATTTTTTCAAAATAAAAAACTGAAAAATTCAGTACAAAAAATCCAAATACAAGAATTACCAAACATCTAATAATTCGGTTTTAACCGAACAAGGAAAATTAAAAGCGAAAACCTATGAAAATGCTGTTCTGTTCATTGTCTTAAAAGAAGAATTCGGTATTGCCGTTAATAATAATAGGATTAGGAGGTTGCTATATTTGACTGCTAACTTACGCCGTTACGCGTGTAAAGTTGAAGTGTTTTGTCAGCTTTCTCTCTCTCATTTTCTTCAGCAGACAAGTCCAGTCAAAAATATTGAATCTTTTATAACAATTTTTTTAATTATTTTTTTTCAAAATTTTTAATTTAATATAATAAATAAAACTTTCTTCATAAGTTTTTTTTTTTTAAAAACTTTCTTCATAAGTTGCCCTTTAAATAATTTTCCAAGAACTTTCTCTCACCATATTCTTCAACCCATTTAAGCTCTCTCCTTTTCTCATTGGCCTTCCCATTCTTCAGTCTTCCTCTTCTTCATCATTTCTTCAATTTATTTTCAAATTCTTGTGAATACCCATTAAAGATCAAGCAAAATTAAGAGATGGGTTTTGTGAAATATGGAAAATTGATGAGAGTATTCAGAGTTTTAAAGACTCTGTTTTTCTTGATTACACTGTTAATCTCTTTTCTGCTATTTTCAGCTCCTGTTCTTCTTGTTATAGCAGATACTCTACTTCCCTTTTCTCTTCTCTCAGCTTCTCTTTCCCCTAATTCTTTATCATTTCAAGCCCTTTCTTCTCATTTTACTAATTACGATTTTAGATATTCTCTTATTGATATTCCCCTAATTTCAATCTCAAGATCAGCAATCATTCTCTGTAAGTATATAAATTAATTAACAAAACCCAGTTTGAATTTGGATTAGTGTTGATTATTAGAGTGATTAATTTTCTGTTTTTTTTTTGGTTAGGTGTTTATAGCTTATGCGATGGACCGAGATTATCAAGAGGACCCTATTTGGGGATTACAACAATTTGTTCAGTATTATCACTAATTTATGTGTCATTAAAGGCAGCTTATGTGTTTAGTGGTTCGATTAATAATAATTATGAGAAAGGAGAGTACGTTGAAGCCATGGAAATTGCTCTTTTTGTTTGCTCTTTGGCCTTAGCAATTGGCCATATTGCTGTTGCTTATAGAACAAGTTGCAGAGAAAGAAGAAAACTTCTGGTCTACAAAATTGATATTGAAGCCGTAAGTTCTTATTTCTTTCAATTTACTCCCTTCTTCTCTTCCTTCATAATCTGCATAAATCAATATTCTTTTTTTGTCTTTTTATATAAATTGAGTTTTAAGTCATAAAATATTAGTAAATCTGAATTTGGGTATACATGATCTTTAAAGATCATATTGACACTATTATCAACCGGATTTTCCGTCGCTAAATGCTAGTGATGTCGTGTAATTACAAATATCTAATTGTAAATGTCAGACATATTACTTTCTGTATTTTTAATCGAATGTTAGCGGCTAGATTAAATATTAATTATAGTTTGAATTTGGATAATTAATTAATTGTAAGTTTGATTAAGGGGTAAGGAAAGGAAATTGATGGGTTATTTAAAAAAATTTTCTTGCATAGGAAGAATAGGAAACTTTGGATTGTTAAAATCAATTTTATTTTTCTTGTTATTAGAGTCATAGGATACCTATTTGATGCATTAATCAATACCAAACTGTAATAGCTGTTTTTCTAAATTAAAAAAAAAATAATAATAATAATAAAGAAGTGTGCAGACGTTGAAGTTTTAAAAAAAATCAAACTATTTGAATAGCACTTTGCCTTGGGGGAAAAACAAAAATTCAAAAAATATATTTTAATAATTTAAATAACTAATTTATAGTTTTATACCTTGTTGTAATTGTGGGGAATTAATTATTATTATTCATGTTACTTTTTTTTAATATTTGTTTTATTTTATTTTTCCACCTAAAAGAAAATAAAAAAAAAAATCTTGCAGGCTCTCACTGCCAAAATTCCCCAACCAAATCTCCATATGCTATGCCATTAAGCCTGACAGCCTCAAATGAGTCCAATTTAATTTTAATTTTTTAGAAAAAAAAAAACATATCAGTATGTGCAAAAAATATAAAATTGTTAGCTGGCATGGATCATAATCTACATTATTTTTAAATTCAAAAAATAAAAAAAATATCTGAATTATTTATTTTTCTTGCATTTAAAATTGTATTTTTTGAGCCCATACATCCCCACTCCTAATGGTCAAACTAATGCACCCCAATAATATTTTATTCAAACAATCTATAATGGATATTGAGCCGCCGCCAATGGGCCATAATTGCAATTGCAACTTGCAAATTGTGATGTTTTGACTTTTTTTTTTAATTATAAATTATTATGCATCAATTAAAATCAAATAATTCATTTTGATGATTTATTATTTGATTCATATTTGTTAAAATTAAATTTAGATTTAATTCAATTCAATTCAATTTATATAATATAATTTATTAATAATTCTCAAATAAATAAGAATATCATGGACCGACCTTTTATATTGCCAATTCATGGGTTTTAATTCTTTTCACAAGGAAACTTTCCCATTCCTTTATTCCTTGATTTTCACAAAAAGAATCATACTTTATGCTTAATAATTCTCTAATTTCAACTTACAAACTGAGTTCACATTTCTTTGCTTTATTTTATTTTATTTTATTAATTTAATCAAATTGCTTAGCACAAAATTGATGGATTAAATTGACATACATGGGTTACGGCATGTGGTGCAGGTTTCTGCTTGCAAGAATGGATTTCCTGGATACAAAAAAATTTCAAAGGAAGAAAGAGTGAAGTAATTCGGAAACACCACTAACAATAGTGAACTAACAACGGTGGATAGAGCTCGTCATCAGGCTAAATCAAGTTCTTCAGTACCCATTTGCAGGTAATTAATTACAAATTGCACAGTGATCTATTTATTAACTATTTTTTTCATCAAGGCCCAGTTGAAATTATTTGTTCGAACTAATAAATATTTTAATTTTGTACACAGGTTGATCCGAAGGCAAATCTGCGATTTGGAGAGTATTGAAGAATCAAAAACACTAACAAGCAGCTACAGATTAACAATTCTTAGACGTGCCATTTATAGGAACTGTAAACTTCTTGATTTTTTGTTTTTTTTTTCTAAAAAAATATATATAGAAAGAAAAAAGAAAAAGAAAATCAGTGTACAGTTTGTGGCCTCCTTTTTAGTTAATATTACATGTACAGATTTTAAATTCAGATGACAAAAATCAAATCGCAAAACGTTTGATACAGTAGCCTGTATTCGATTAAAATTTTTTGAAACATTGCCTTTTTTTCCACACTAAAAACGGCAAGTTGATTTGCCCTTTTTCAGCATATTGGATCCCATTCGCACAGGTTCAGCACAGAGATTAAAACGACACCATTTTGATCTATTAAAAACGGTAATTTTGACTGTCGTTTTTCAGCATGATTCAATCTCTTTGCCAGTGAGTTTTACACTGACAAAAAAAAGGGCAAAGAGATTTTTTTAATATGACAAAATTCTAAATAATTTTACTGTAATACTAAATTTTTAATTTCTTTGTAACATTACAAAATCCACAGACGTTGGGATCTAAAACAGCACGTAGATAAAACCAAAGAATATCAGTCTGCTCTTCTACTTTGAATGAGAAACACGAAGATCCCCTCTTGTTCTGATAATTCATCTTTGGTGGCAACTCACCTCCTGATGCACACAACCATAGCCTTTTACCAATGTTCTGCACAAGTAATGCTATCCATAAAGTTATCGTAGCAATGTATGCTACAAAGAATACAAACATGCCTTAACATTCGCCTGTCTGCAAGGTGTTGTTAGCACATGATCCATCATTTTATTAGATTCTCGCTGATCTAAATCCATGGAATTGCAAAAAACAAAGAACTTCATGTTCCATGGACCAGAAGTACCGGATACTGATTCAAAAGATGTGTAGTTACTAGCATATAGACAAGCAAGAGATGTTGGAAGGTCTACCAGCATAGAAAGTTGCTGGATGATGCTTGCAACACAATGACTACTGGGAAATTCTAAAAGACTACGACATTTTAGCTTAACTTGCAGAAGATTGGAAAAATCTCTTTTCATGGGGAGGGAGGGAGGGTGGTTCTTCTTTTATACAAGTTCCATTTGCATTAAGCTCCATATAGGATCTCTAAATTTCCCAAGTTTTTTGGCAGTCCACGAAGATTCATACAGTCGCTAACTTCTATGCGTTTAAGCTTTTTCAGATTGCAGGTGCTGTCCGGTAATTGGTTTATGCCACTTCCATATATGTAAAAAGCTTACTGATCGATAAAATCCCAAGGTTTTTAGATGGAAGACACTTTAGCCTTGTGCATACCCATCCAAATACAATTTACAAAGTATTAATGGAGATCTAATGGATGAGGGCACAATTTTTATTTTTATTTTTGGCAAAATCCATTATTTGATTGTTGAATTTTTTTTATATATTAAACTTTCAAATTATTTTTTTTTTAATTTTGGCCATATGAGATTTTTAATTGATACTTACTCTGTTTTTTTTATCTGTTACTTTTGATATTTTCATAAAAATTAAAAAATATTAATTATGTCAAAATTTAGTATTAAATTACGTAATTTTAACTAAATTATCGAATGTAAATTATTTTAAACAGATTAACTTTTATTGAAAAATAAAAATAAAAATAAAATTGAAAAAAAATAAATTACATTTAAAGTTTAAAAATGATAAATAAATGTAATTTAGATTTTACTTAAAAAAAGTCATATATAAGGGAATTGAGTGAGTAATAAAGACAAAAATAAAATGCATTCATAATGTAAATTTATATGAATTTAAAATTTACTCTATAATAATTTTCAATTTGCCACTATTTTGAGATTTGAATGAAAAATTTAATGACAATTTAAATGATAATATATTTTTGTAATATATTGATGGCTCAATTAAATGCACTGTTTAAGGTTGTATGAATTTTTTTTTTCTAATATGAGATTTTTAATAATTTTTCTTAACCCATGGACTTTTGATTGTAAATGTATTTTACTTTTATTAATGAAAAATTTAATGTGTTTAAAATTAAGCGTAAAATGATTTAAGGTAGAATTTTTTAATTTAATTACGATAATAAAGAATAAAGTGAAAGTTATTCAAAAATGTATTTTGTTATTTATTTACTATTATTATTTTAAGAAAAAAATTTCTACTGGATGATGTGACTAGGAGTGAGCAAAAAAATCAAAATTTCAATTAATCAAAAAATTGATTCGAAATCGAACAAAAAAAAGTTTATAATTTTTATATTTAAAAATTAGTGGTTAGCCGAACCGATCCGAAAATGATCTAAATATATTTTATAAATTATATTTTAAATTTTACACTTATATTTTTCAATATTTGTGTAATTATATATATTATACTATATAATTTTCTAAAATATTATTAAAATATATATTTTTAGTAAATAATATTAAAATTATTATTATTATTATTTATTCATTATATGTATATAATTAGCATTCCGTTGTTAATTTTATATTAAATATATCTAATTCTTATAATTAATTATGAAGTGTTTATTTTTATTTTGATTTTTTTAATGGATATTGTATTTAATTTGTATTTTTTTTCATTTTTAAAATATTTTTAACTATTAAAAATAATATTACAAATTGTATAATTTATTAAATTTATATATTAAATTTTTTTAGTAGTTAACCGATAAATTAATTTGAAAAATCGAGTTAAAAATCGAAACCAATATAACAGTTAACTAAAATTAATAAACTGATTTAATAAAATTATTAATGAAACGGTTAATCGGTTTATACCCATCCTAGATGTGACACATTCGATCCAATGGTAGACAGGCATGCAGAGAGCGCGGTGCACAAGAGTCTCCCTCTTACTTACTATGGTCTGGCAGCGAGGAAAACGGTGCACGCAATGATCGTTTTAAGTCATCATCTTCAACTTTCTTCACTGTTAAAAACGACATCGTGTCGTGGCATTAGCGTTGCTGCCTTCCTCTCTAATAACAACCGAACTCATAGACTGGCTCAACGGTCCAGTGTTAACCAAATACATAGCTTCATGAAGGCCCCTTAAATCGACCAAAGATTCGAGCTACCTAGGCTCTTCGATCGAGACATAGTTCGGTTACAAACGTGTTTCGAAAACAGCTTCACCACGATGGATAAACAGTCACCACTAGCCCGTGTTTCCCTCGAGAATCGCCGAAAATGGGTTAGTGGCCAAAAAGAACGAGAAATTCCTCTCATTATCTCCTTAAAACGTGCTGACTCCTCCTATAAAAAGAGGAAAAACAGGTATGAAATGGTTACGAAATCTTTTGCTTAAAAACTCTTACTCTTTTACACAGAAATCCTAACTTGACTGTCGGAGGCTCTCTTGTCAAAAATTCACTGGTCCTTTATCTATTTTTGCAGGTGATCGTAAGAAACTTGTTGTACATTTTACCTATCATCATTTGGTGCGGTGAGCGTGGAACATGGACCTTTTTCCATACCTGAACCTAAACACTTTCCAACAGGAAAACCAAACATCTAATCCCACCCCGCCAGGAACACTACAGTTTTTCTCTCAACCCAACGACACTACCTCTGCTTCCCCAGCCATGGCAATCCCAACTATTACTCTCATCATTACCCCTCAAGCCACGCAATCCCTTATAGCTGCATTATCAGCCATCGTAGCTCAAGCTCAACCCCAACTATTACCCCCGCAAAATACCAACCTGTCCCGGGCTTTGCAGCCTCCCACTCGGGAACCCTACTCACCAGCCTTACCCCAAAATCCCAACTCCACCATCACCCTGACTATCGAACAATTTAACCACCTCTTGGACGACCGAATTCAAAGGCAACAAAATCGGACTATCCTGCAGTACCAAGGCAGTTTTCGATCACCCCTCTCTCATGAAATATTAGCTGCTCCATTTCCTAATATTCGCCTTCCTCACCTCAAAACATACAGTGGGAATACCGATCCCCGAGCTCATATCGACCAATTCCAACACACAATGCTAGTGCTCACAGCTGACGTCTCCGCTTTGTGCAAGAGTTTTCCATAAACCTTGGCAGAATTAGCCCAGATCTGGTTTTGAAACCTGCCATCGCATTGTATTGAGAACTCCAACAAAGTTTGTGGCCGCCATTTGCTCGAACAAGGTGTCCGCTGACTTGAACCTGGTGCAACAAGAAAAGGGCGAATCACTACGGGCCTATATGGATAATTTTAATGATGTGGCCATGGATATACAGAATCTAAACCTGGATGTCACCATTAATGCCCTAATCCGAAACACGAGGTGTCATGATTTCAGCAACTCCTTAAGCAAGAAACCCCCCAATGACTTTACCGAACTCGTGTCATGAGCACATAAGTACATTCACATGAATGAGGCTTGGCATCTTCGCCATGCCTCCCATAGAACATGGGCATCTGAGAAGGAAGGAGGTGAAAGTGCAAGAGCAGCTTGAAAAGGGGGAGTTACAAGCAAGACCGACCGGCAGAAATATCGGAGAGGCAATTGGAATAACCAATCTTATGCAATTATTACTCCTCACTCAGACAACTAAAGAGATGAAAGATTCACACCCCTAACTGCCTTTAGTGAACAAATACTAGATTGGCTAAAGCAGAATGGGCAAGTTAATTGGCCAAGACCCATAAGGGAAGATCCGAACAGGGATCAAGACCTTTATTGTACTTTTCATAAAGACAAAGGCCATGAGATCGAGGAGTGTAGGCAACTCAAATGGGAGATTAAACACCTGGTTCGGAAAGGTACCCTATGTAACACCCTTATCACTCCGATCATACGGAACAGTGCACGCAAATTGAATTTTTTTTTCTTTTTATTAACTTTTAAATAGCACCAAAATTCAATACTATTAGTATACTTAGGTGATCGATGACCTATAACTGTCCCGGGTTACTATTCACATAATAAAATTTCGGCAATATAACGGTTGTATTTTAACTAGCCTCCTAAAAAATCAAACAAAACACAGCCTCTCAGAGGCACAACACTTCTAAAACAATCATTCCATTTTCCCAACTTCCATCAAACATCCAATAATTCAAAACAGATCATAATTATAGTCACACACATATCTGTTTACATATTTTTACATATCCGAATACTTATACATATCAGTCATTTATATACATGCCAAAACCTACATAATTTACTTAACAACATAATTTCTTTTCCTTTCATCCGTGCATCACCGCTCCTCTTGCTCTGTACCTGCATGCAGTAGAAACTATATGCTGAGCATAAATTATGCCCAGTGGTGACTAACAATCCTAATACTTTCTTTGCAATATTTATTTCTTTAATATACTTTACCTAATCAATTGAATTCTAAATAAGTACAATTAAGCATTTTTCATCAAGTTCAAGTGGAAACAATTATTTTTCACATTATTTACACTTTTTCTCATTTATTACATAACTTTTGACAAATTTTCCCTTTTAGTCCTCAAAATTGTGCTAAATTCCATAAATGTCCTTTTTGTCTTAATATTTACGATTTTGCCATTATAGTCATTTATTTTCATTTTCATTACACAAGTTTCATCATTATTCGTCATTTATTCTTTACTTTACTACTTTTGGGTAAAATTATAGTTTAGTCCCTGTACCATAAAATTTTATCTTATTGACACTGTTAGGTCTCCAAAATTACTATTTTGCCTTTGTTAACCATTTCTCACTTATGTTTACTTATTAATTATCCATTTTTGGCAAAATTACTATTTTACCCCTGAACTTTCATTTTCTTTCGTTTAAGCCCTTTATCCACTTTAAACTTCATTTTTATCATTCTTTTCATTTCTTTTAACTTATTATCACTTCCATTTCATTTCATGCCCCTAGTACAGTACCGACAGAAATTCTTAGACTGGATACTCGGGACGTGAACCCCCATGGGCCACATATAGACTGAAAAATGATCTCAACGACCATTTTTTCACGTAGCAGATACCAGGTACAAATAGAAGTTATGGCGATCAATGATCCTACCATAACTAAACAAGTCGTCATGACTTACACCGCGGTACAGATGTCCCTATAGCTAGCCAATTGTACCCTGAACTAGATTTTTACTGCCAGACTACTTCTAAAGGCGCCATTCTTCAAAATTTCCGTTAAATCTATTATTTCATTTTTCACATATACTTACCTTTTTTCATCATTTAACTTTTAGATTTCCTTTATATAATTTATGAATTGTTTCATCACAATTCAATATAATTATGCATTTAATCATCAATATACCTCAAAATTCTTATTATATCAACATTTTCATTAGTTACCTAATTGAAAATTTAATTCTAAAATATTCCTTAAATTCTTAAAAATTCTACAAAATTTCCCACATATATTATTTCATTTCTAATATCACTTAAAAGCTTAAATTCATCATAATTCACAAAATACACTTAGGTTTACCTTAGGGTGCAATTCGGCCATCAAGGTAAGTATGTCATACAATTATTCAATAAATCATTTAGGCATTTAAACATACTTATTCAAGGTCTAGTTACACTATTTCATCATCAATTTCCATGTAATCACCATTTTATCACTTTAACCCTAACTTACATAAAGGTTACTTAATTGAAATCAAAGAAATTACTAAGATTTATTAGTCACTAACCTTCCTTCCTAGCTTTTGGTTGCCTAAGCTTCATTTTCCTTGCCTTTAGCCTTGGAAGCTTGAACTTCTCTTTGATTCCCTAAGAGAACCGAAATTTCAAGCCATTAAAACTCTAGTTTTTCAGCCTTAAATGCTAAAAATAGCATCATAAATGAAATCTAGGCACCCAAAAATATAAGTAGACACCTTAGAAAGAATTTAAACCCATTGGTTTCACTTACCTCAAATGAAACCCTAAACTCTCTCTCCTAATTTTTCTTGATTTTCTTCCTTGATTTGAAGAGAGAAGGTCATAAAACTTAACTAGAGAGGCATAAATTACTATTGGGTGGCTTAATTTAGTGTGAAATGGAGAGAGAAAAGAAGAAAAACTCAAGCAACAATGGTGAAAGGGGTTCGGCCAAGAAGAAGAGGTGGAGAGGGAGAGGTAGCTGCTGGTCTCTTCCAGAAAATCCATCTTATATATGATGGCTTAAGGGCTTATGGGCTTGGAATAGGTTAATGGGCTTAATTAATTAGTTAAAGCCCATTAACAACCTAATTTAAAGCCCAAAATTATTTCTCCCATTTTCTCACTCCAAATTACTTCAAATTTAATTCCATAATTCTTATCACATCAAAATTAGGTAGTACACAAAATTTCGGCTCAATCCGAGTCCATTACTGGTCCGATTCAACCAAACTGGTTTGATTCGACAACTGTCGACATCGTCGAAAAATTCATTTCTTTATACCAAAATATTCTACATGAAATTTTACGAAGATCTGCAAAATATGGAAATTTTTGGAGTTCATTTGCTATTTTTAAAAATTTATGCAAAATCAAGTCACCTTCCCTACCAGGGAAATTGACTCGCTACCTTTTTCGTATTTTTGACTTTCGGAGGCCTATTTGACCTCGATTTCACTTCAAATTTCAACCCTGGACTCACCATGACCAATATTTTCTGATGGTTAAATAAAATATTTTTCACTTTCGGATCCGTTTTACGGTCTGGATGCACTATTCACCATTGGAATTTACTGTTCACGGCCAGACCGGTGTTGAGGCCATTACACCCTAGCTCGGTTCGCCAAGCTGGACGAGAGAGGGAAGAGACAGAGGTCGCCTTCTCCTCAATCGAACAGAAATAGGTCCAATGGTGGCTGACGGACATCCGCAGGGATTACACATGTAATAGCCAGGGGAAAACAACAGAATCATTCCCAGAAGACTGGGGCAGAGAAAGAAGCTCTACTCTCAACACTTTGGGAGTTCGTTGATGTTTTCGCTTGGCAAACCTCAAACATCTAGGGGGTTAAGAAGGACTTAATAGTTCACTTATTAAATGTTCGGCCAGAATGCAAGCCAGTAAAACAGAAGAAAAGAAATTATGCCCCCAAGAGACAATTGACCATCAAACAGGAGATCGTAACTCTGCTGGAAAGCGGTTTCATCAGGGAAGATATTATATTCGGACTGGCTAGCCAATATGGTACTTATCTAGAAGGCAGTGGCAAATAGAGAATGTTTATTGATTTTACTGATCTAAAGAAAGCTTGCCCGAAGGACTGTTATCTGCTATCGAATATTGACACCCTTATGGATTCCACAGCTGGATTTAAAGAGTATGCCTTCCTCAATGCCTCATCGGGCTACCATCATATTCCAATGACCCCAGCAAATGAAGAAAAAATAGCGTTCATCACTCACAGAGAAACTTACTGTTATCGGGCCATACCTTTCGGATTGAAGAACGCAGGGGCCACTTACCAAAGGCTAATGAATCAGCTATTCGCCGAGCAGTTAGGGAGAAATATGAAAAGTATGTGGACGATATGATCGTCAAGAGCCGAACCTCAGAGACATGTGTATCGAACTGAAGGAGACCTTCCAAAGACTCCAAAATTCAGGCTTGAAGCTGAACCCTGAAAAATGTGCCTTCGGGGTAGAGTCCATAAAGTTTCTTGGCTTTATGATATCGAAGCGGGGGATCGAGGCAAATTCGGAGAAAATCAAGGCAATTATGACCACGAGTCCGCCTAAAATGGTCCGAGAAGTTCAAAGATTAAATGAAAGAATCATAGCTTTGGGCAGGTTCATATCTTGCTCGGCCAAACGATGCCTGCCGTTCTACCAAGCAATCAGGAACCTTAAAAACTTTACATAGATAGAAAAATGCCAGCAAGCATTCTAGGCCTTGAAGCAGTTTCTCTCAACGCCACCACTGCTCAGCAGACCACTGGATGGTGAGGTTTTGTACATCTACTTATCTGTCTCGGCTGGCGTAGTAGGTTTGGTCCTAGTCAGAGAAAATGAGGGCCAACAGTTTTCTATTTACTACACGAGCAAAGTACTTCGGGGTGATGGAATATGACATGGTATGAATGTGATGATAGCACAGCGGAAAAAAAAAATTTCATACATACCATACAATTCCAAAGCAAGAATCGAAACATGCAATTTTAGGGTTTAAAAACTTACAACTTTTGATGCCTTTTAAAACTTGAGTTTAGTGATGACCAGCAACCGAGATGACTTTATCCACCTTAGGTCTTGATCACCAATGCCAAGGAATAACCTTTTATGCCACTCCCTCTATTCTCACACACACAATTGCACCGTCGGCTTAAAATCGAGATTGCTAGCTCTCTTTTAAGGTATTATGTAATGGCTATAGTTTGAAGCTACAAAATTTGATTTTGTACTTCTCTTAGGTTGCTTTTACTACCCAAGAACACAAGAGAATGAGGAACAATCATTTCTCCTTGTGAAAATTAGACCAAAAATTAAGAGAGAGAGATAGATGTAATTCACGCCAAAATGCAAAATGGTGGCTTGCTTTTGTTTTTCACGCCAAAAGCAAATTGTTTTTCTTTAGGATTTTATTTCCTTTAAGATATATCCCTTTATTTTCTTAAGTGATCAAGCTAAAATATACCACCTTAAGATAATTAATTTTAGCCTTTATCACTTATTTAAAATAAGAAATATATATTGATTAAAACACCTTAAGATAATACATTTAATCCAAGATAATCCTTTTTTATTTAATCTAAGATAAATGTAAGACATATTAATCAAATAAATCACTTAATAAAAGAATTAATCATGTGTCAAAATTCCATTGATACCATGTAGTGTTCTCATGAGCGGATCGTATCCAGATACCATGTTCTTTAACATGTATTTATGATATCTGATTGACACTCTTGTCCTAATGATCCGTAAGACATAACTCATAATATCAGAGAGAGCATACTAGTCTTATTTCATTGTTATTCCCATAACAATGACTGACTAGGGTTATTTAGAATAATGTCTCATTTGTTTCAAGGTCTTACAACCATGTGCCTCACACATGATAACTTAAACCGAAACAACACTCTTGGATAGTTTTATCAATTGATATGCACTGGAATACAAAGGATAAAATAAATGCCTCATTTTATTAACTAAGTGTTTTATTACAATGTATTGGGGCTAGGGCTTACACTAACAATCTCCCACTAGCACTAGACCCAATTGAGCATAGCCCTAATACCGAACGCTCTCAAATGAGCTTCGTGCAAATTTGGACGCAACTATTTCATCAAAGGATCTACTACATTGTTTTCACTTGCTATCTTGCTAACCTTGACGTTCCCACGATCAATGATTTCTCTGATCATGTGGTACCTCCTGAGTATGTGTTTGAATTTTTGGTGTGACCGGGGCTCCTTGGCCTGTGCCGATGGCCCCGTTGTTGTCACAAAAAATTTCTAATGATTTAGGATGTTTGGGACCACTCCTAATCCAGAAATGAAATTTCTAATCCAAACAGCTTCCTTTGCAGCCTCACTCGCTGCAATATACTCAGATTATGTAGTTGAGTCGGCAACGGTCTCTTGCTGCGAGCTTCTTTAGCTAACAACACCACCATTCAAAACATAAACAAACCCAAATTGCGATCTTGTATATTGAGTGCTGGTCTGAAAAGCAGCATCGGCATAACCTTGTATGACGAGCCCTTTTTTACCACCATACACCAAGAAGTGATCCTTAGTCCTTCGCAGGTACTTCAGAATCCCTTTTACAGCAGACCAGTGCTTCTCACCAGGGTCTTGCTGAAACCTACTGGTTATACTCAGTGCATGAGCAACATCCAACCTAGTACATAACATAGCGTACATGATAGATCCAATAGCAGATGCGTATGGATTCTACTCATGTTGTCCCTTTCCTCTTTGGTTTTAAGGCACTATTCTTTAGTCAAAGCAACTCCAAAGCCAAAGGTATGTACCCTTTCCTTGAGTCTCCCATACTAAAACGCTTTAGTACTTTGTCTATGTACTTTTCTTGACTTAGTCCCAAAAGCCTATTCGATCTATCTCTATAGATTCGAATACCAAGTATTGTCTCGGCTTCACCTAAGTCTTTCATTGAGAAACATTTTCCCAACCATTGCTTAACCTTTTGCAATGTTGGAATGTCATTCCCAATGAGAAGGATGTCGTCCACATATAGGATCAGAAATACTACTATGCTCCCACTAACCTTCTTGTACACACAAGACTCATCTTCTTTGTGCAATGGGTTCTTGTTCCACACCTTGTTGTGAACTTGACCCCATTTCCAACTTATCCTCTACAAGAGTTTGTGGCTTTTGAATTTCTTCAAGTTCTATTTTACTCCCATTGTCTTTCTGAGAAGGAACTCCTTTCCAAGAAAACAGCCTTGCGAGCAACAAATATTTTTGTTCTCGGCTTGTGAGTAAAAGTAGTATCCCTTTGTTTCTTTAGGATAACCCACAAACAAGCAGACATTGGATTTGGACTCTAGTTTGTCAGATGTTAATTTCTTAACATGTGCTTCACAGCCCCAAATCCTGAGAAAAGACAATATTGGGGTGTGGGTTCTTTCTCAGTCCATACCTCGTATGGTGTCTTCTCAACTGCTTTAGTTGGAGTACGGTTCAATAGAAATGCAGCAGTTTTTAATGCATAACCCCAAAAAGAGATAGGAAGATTAGCTTGACTCATCATAGATTGAACCATGTCCAACAGAGTTCGATATCTCCTTTCGGACACACCATTCCATTGAGGTGTTCCAGGAGGAGTGAGCTATGAAATAATACCACACTCTTTTAGATGATTGTCATGTGGCCGCGCATGGATCATGGGCAGAGGCAGTCTCTTCTTGAGTGGGCACGTATCGGCAGTGAAGGGAAAACGTTGTGTGGAGCGCAAGAGGGTAGTGTTAGGGGAGATCTTCCATGCGTGGGCGCGCGAGGCAAGATTGCTGGGCATGGCTGCTGGTTTTCGAACTTTCTCTTGATATTTCTGCACATTTAAGCACCAAGTTAACTTTAATTTCTTTTTAACCAATTTAAATCAATCCCATTAATACTAT
The DNA here is from genome assembly GCA_037975025.1 of Excoecaria agallocha. NCBI lineage: Eukaryota > Viridiplantae > Streptophyta > Magnoliopsida > Malpighiales > Euphorbiaceae > Excoecaria > Excoecaria agallocha. Next base: position 15,934,555 of record CM075820.1, read on the forward strand.
TAATCCTTTACTCATGTAAATCAAAATTGAATCAATTTTTGCTAAAACTTCATCGAATTTGACTTTTGAACCATAAAAACCAATTATAACTCCACTCATACTCACTCAATTAAGCCTTTCCTTTCTTGTTAAGCTCTAATCAAATAATATATACTTAAATTTTAATCCATTCTTGATCCGACATATGCAAGTTCCCTCTTTAAATTCTCAGCACCAAGCAACAATATGAAAATTCACATCTAAACCACTCAAGACACATAAAACCATACTTACCTCAAAAATTATCATCTCAAAAATTACCATTTTAGCTCCTTAACTTACTAATCTTAATTAAGTAAAAAGACTATTAGAAGCTGATGTTCTACCCAAACCTTAAACTCATGAATTAAAAGACACAAACTAATAACAAACATGCATTAAACTTTAAACAAATAAAAAAAACAATGGTAAAACAAATAATTGAAAATAACATACAAAACATAAATCATAAAAAAATGAAGAAAATTAAAGAGAAGGGTTAGAGAAGAAGTTCTGGTTTATTGAGTTCCAGCTCAACCTACTCATGTTACTCTCGGGAGGTCGAGCTTGTGATCCAAATATAGGTTTCTCCGGACTTTGCTCCTAATTTTCTCCCATTAGTAGAAGAAACTTGCCATAATTTATCAAAGTTGGAAACTCCATATCTTTAATAAAATGACTCATCATTTGGCTCATTTATCACGAACTCTACCGGCTCTTCTTGCCTAAATAAATCCTTCAAGCGGACTGAATCCAGTGTCTCCACCTGAAAATTTTTCCTTTCTTGCTTCTTTGGTGATAAATTCTCTACAAAAGATCCTACACCTTCTAAATAAACACATGACTTATCCTCAAATATGAATTGTTTATCTTGTTCCTTATTCTCCATAAATGAATGATTTGATTCCTTTTCCTTACCATCATCACCTTGAGTGCTCAAAAGTTCTAGCTTAGATTTCAACTTTTCAATTCCATACTTTTTATCCCTTAATAAATTTTCTTGACTTTTAATTGTCTCCTCTTGAGCCTTTATTTTCTCTTCTTGAATTCTAAACTTTTCCTCTTGAGTTCTTAATGTAGCCTCTAACTCCTTTTTTTCAGCATAAAATTCTCTTTCCTTTCTTATAAGCAAGTCACAAACATTTTTGATTTCGGAGAGAATAGCTTATTGTGTGGTCCTCTATTTTTCTTTTGTAGCCCAAAATTGATTGTCTTTACCTATAAGCAGGTTATGAAGACATTGATTCTCGGAAATAAAGGCCTCTTTTGAGTATCGCAGTTCTTGATTCTCTCTTTTCAATTCTTCCATTTGTGCTCTCAAAGTCCAAAGAGAATAAGATTCT